>JUFY01005038.1:1799-12991 GCA_001855655.1 Leptopilina clavipes
GAGCCGGTTGGCAGCGCGCTCCTGGCCAAGTCATCTTTCGGAATAATGCCCGTTCTCGATCGGTTGGCAGGCGGATCCCAGCCAGTACAGTTATTCCGACGTCGGTACGGGCCAGGATCCGCGCCAGTTGAAAATTTCCGCCTGGGAATTTGCTGAATTTAGGTAATAAAATATAAAATTATGTTAATTGTGACAATAAATTTCTAGAAATATGAAAATTACGTCACAATTATAAAAAATTTTCTTTGGAACATTTATTAGAGATTATTTTTCGTACATTTACAACTAACAGTTTTTTAGAATTGTGAGAATTTTCTAACACTGGAATATTGAAAAATAAGTTTTTTTGTAAAATTAAAGGGAAAGAATTGACTTTTATCCTGTATACTAAACAGTTTGTCGCTATAAATAAAAAACAATGAAAAACATTTTTTTATTTACTTCAATGTATGTGAGATAATATATCAAAGTTTAGAGACATTTTAATAAATTTTAGTATGAAATAAATGCTTGAAAATATGTGCAATAAACCCAGAGTGACCCCTTAAAAAATAAAATGTAATTTCGCATTTCAAAAATCACGTTTCAAAGTTGATGGAAAAAAAATTTTTTGTTGCGTGAACCGTATCATTGATTGAGTTAAATAAAACTGGTTATACCTATACTCAGAGGGAAATATTGCCAGGGCTGACGATTGGATAAATATTAGAACAACTCTTATCGCCCAAAAATTGCCGCGAGTGTAAAATATAATTCTAATGGACGAATTTTTAATATTGGCCCCAGATTTAAGTCATACAAGAAATCAATTTTCAACAAAGAAATAAAAGTATAAATAAATATAATTATTATATCCCGAAACTCATTGTTAAAACAAGAAACCACTTTCAATTTAATTTTAAGTCCTTTTATTTTAACACAAAAATTTTAAACTGTCTTGACCTTAACATGTTATAATGTAGACTGCGAGAAGTTCCCATTTTCTTCCCCTCCTGAGTTCCACAACTTTTTTAATTAAAAGAACTATTATAGACTGCGAGAAGTTCCCATTTTCTTCCCCTCCTGAGTTCCACAACTTTTTTAATTAAAAGAACTATTATTTGAACGAATTTTTATTTATCAGAATTCTAATTTCTCAGAATTTTGAGTAAACCAAGTTCTCAAATACTATAAACATAGGGTAATCGGTACAATGGGGGGAGGGGGCCAATCATTGTACCGATTACGCTATGTACTTTGTGGATGATTTACAAATTTATATTCACTCCAGTCTAGATGATTAAAAGGATAATCTTGTCTTAATAAATGAAGATGTGAAGTCAGTATTAAATTGGGCATCAACAAATATTCTTAAAGTAAATATTGATAATCCTTATTCCGTGATCAACTTGGTACACAAATAACATCAAATTGGGCGATAACTCGTTGATTAAGATTGACGATATTACTATACCTTTGCTTGATTCAGTTAAAAACTTGGATTTTATCTTTAGACCAACTCTTCCTTAGGACAAGCAGGTTGGTAAAATTTGTAAGAGTGTTTATGCGACCTTATCACAATTTAAAAGGAATATGGAGTTTGTTGATATTCGGATAATACTTGTTACTTCGTTAATTATTCTTCATGTCGACTACTATTGTGTTGTATATAATGATTTAACTGATAAATTAAATTATAAACTAGAGAAACGCTTCTTGATACACGCATAAGATTTATATTCAATTTAAAAAATGATGAACATGTAATGACACCATATAGGTTAAGACTTCGATGGCTTAGTATTAGCAAAAGAAGGCTTTGGTTTGTTGGTTGTATTACACATATGTAATCTTAAATACTAATAAACCTTTGTATTTGATTTGGAAATGATGTTGTGTCAAGAGAAGTAACGTGTCCTAACTTAATAGAATACCATCTCATAGAACTGAACAATATGAAAATTCTTTTATGGTAACTGCAATTAATTTGTGGAATTCTCTTCCTGGCTCCATCACTACTATTGAAAGTCCAAAAACTTTTAAGCTTAAATTATATGAATATCTATTTTTAAATGAGTAGGATCTCCTTATTCAGAGTCTTGCCATTGATAAATTTTGTTGATTGTTATCTGATTATTTATCATTTTATATTTATTTATTTTATGAATACTATTTTACGTATCTATATCTTGTATATTTTACATAATATTGTATTTTAATTATTATTCTTGTGGCTTGTCTGGGACAAAATAAAGAAATTATTCATGATAAACAATAATTTAATTCATATTTTTATGTCTTATTTGTTGTTAGACAAAAATTGTCATTTTATCTTGAACTGAACCAAATCATTTTAAGTGAAGTTTTTTTTGTTATTAATTTTTGGCACTTACTCAGTAATAAAGTTTTTCTCGATTAATAAAAGAAAAATGGATATTAAGAATTATTGGTTTGATTTAAACTAGATGGAGGAGCTTTAGCATGTATATAACAATCAGGCAGCGCACGTATATAATGAGAGAAGTGATGGGATGTTCCGTACACTCCAGGCATGTATCGAACCGTCTGGGTTGATTCTAATGTATGACCTCTTAGAACGACGACGTACGTGCTATCAATGTCGCCTCGGTGTATTCTCGAGATTGCCAGAGAGACCCTTTAGCTCCATATATGCATACACTACGTTGGTAATGTCGAGATTGAAATGACGTAAAGGAGAAGCCTAGCTAGCGTAACTATCAATACACAAGTAGGACCCCCCTGTTCTCTCAACTGGCAGAGACGTTAAGATCAGCCCGAGGCTTGTTAAAACACTCACGATGACAGTTGAACATTGAACAAGACCAAACTCTCCTTCAAGATTTGAGTATAGAGCAACAACAAAGACTTAGATATAACATTTACTCCAACCCGAAAACTGTCGAGAGCAGAAATTGTCTTCAAGCTCTGGGAATTTTATCTTTGTACACAAACTATCTTCTCAACTCAAATAGTTTAACGCATTACGATTCAAAGTGATTTCCGATTTTATTTTCAATTTGGACAGAATACTCAGAATACTATTCAAACTTGAATAATTTCCGCCCTCTATTGTTAAAAGAGAAAAATCGAATCGATGATATTCTGCGTTATCCTTTGTCTCAAAATTATTTATTATTATTATTTTTTTTATTATTGTCAAGTCTTTTGAAAGACTTATTACAAATACATATGTAAATATTTAGTTACATTCTTTCGCAAAACGTTAAAACGTGTAAAATTATTAAAATACAAAAACAAAAGAAAGGTCAATCAGACAAACAAACCACACTTAACAAAAAAATTGTTCAAATATTTACAAGCCACAATATTAGGCTTAGAAATCAGGACATTCACTTCAAGCTTTAGCATTTATGCCTATATGTGAAGGAATCCAAAAAAACTTGATTATTTGATTAGGGTTATATTCAACTATAGTATTAAAAGATTTTTTAATTTGAAAGATAATTGGGTTAGTTTTTATATTCCAGTTTATTGAATTGAGAGTATTTAGAACACTTAAAGAATCAGAAAATATATAGAAATCTATTGAAGGATTATCATTTATTATTTTAAAAGCATTTAGTATAGCAAGACCTTCAGCAGTATAAACGGAAGCCCTACTATCCATTGACATTTTAATTGTAATATTTAAATTTAAATTTGGAAATTAATGAAAGTTTTATTTCAGTTTCTATGTTCAAAAAAAAAGAAGAAAATTTCAAGAAAAGAGACGTCAAGAGAGATTTGGAAAAGTAACGGATAGGAAAAGAAGTATCTCCCCAATGTAAAGTCGAATGTCGAATACTTCATTCAAAAAGCTTTCGGAAGCGGAATTCAATAAAGTATGGTGAGTGCTTATTGCAGAATCGACAGATGTCGACAAGTAAACATCGAATCCATTAAGAACACTTGCGACCTTAACCCTTATATACTCTAAGACCTCCTTTTTCAGACACCATTCAAGGGACTTTTCAATAAAGTGATTTTCAAAACCGTATAAAAAATATTACATTCCGTAACAAGGTAATTTTTTCTAAACGCTCATATTTAGGAATAGAAAAAGTTCGCTTTATACGCGTGTGTAAATAAAGCGAGAGTAGACAAAATTGCCAACAAAAGAAAACGATGAAATTTCATGCTAATGAATGACAATTTAAAATTTAAATTCAGGTCACATTTTCTTTGACCGAAGTTTTATTTTTAATTTAAATTTTATATTAAAAGAATCAACGTTCTTCTCCAGTTAAAGACAATAAAAAACAATAAAATAGTGGGGAAAAAAAATTATTTTCTTTTACATGCGAATATTTTCCACTCGATATTCTAAAAGAACTTGAAATTATCGCGCACTGCGAAAAGGAAATTCCCATTTGAGAAATAAAGAAGTATTTGCATTTAATGAAATATTGATTTCTTTCGAGGAAATGATTGATGAACTGAATAATTAATTTTGGTTTAATTTAGCGAGTTCAAAAAGAGGTCTATTTGAATAGGATGCAAATAGAGAATAAAAAGAAAACTAATTCATCTTTTTTATTTTATACGATGAGGAAAGAAGAATGTAGAAAGAGATATTTGAATGAGCGTAATAAACAAAATTAGCTTATTAATTTACTTTTCCTGGAGAGAAATCAAGCGGAATATACAATGTATATAAGATAGGTGAGGGAAAATAAATTCTTGATTGGTAAACAATATCATAGATATATTGTTGAAAGAAAATGATAAGGTTACTGATAAAATAGGAACGAGTAACAAACAAGGAAGTCACGTCGACGATACTGAAAATCGTCATATACTTCTCAAGGTTTAACCCAATAAAACGTTCTTCGTGTTTTCAAGCAAGTTTTTCATTCTCGAGTGTTCTCTTGACATTCCAACACTCTCCAATGAAAGAACAATCTACTACCGTATACCAGCTTCAGAGACTTCATATTTGGCGACTGGCGCCTACATTACTAGATATCTCGGACTTTCAGATCATATACACATAGAGAGAATATTCTTTTTGATACTGTCAAGGGAAGTCACTATTTCCGGGGCAAATTTATTTTCGACTTGAAAAATATATTTAAACATTTGATTCCCAGTAGAAAAGTTATTAATGTCATACGTCGAGTGTGACAGCTCTTATCTCTATTGTGCAATTTTACAGTTAGGGAAAATTTAGAAACTGAATTCTAATATTGATCAAACCGAATAACAACAATTTGGAAAAGTTACGTCTAACTGAAAGTTCATTTTCTACTTATATAAACAGACAGAGGTTTAAACTTTCATCTGATTGAAAAGCAATTACACTGATTTCCAAACAGAGTTTTGACTTTTTCCCTCATCCCTATAAAAAAAATTCAAACGGAGTTTAATTCTAAAAAAAGATAATTTTTAGAAGCAAAAATCTTATTTAAAAAAGGGTGTCTACCTATTTTAAAAATAAAATTGTTTGGTTTGATTTTGAACATTTCTGTGTAACTGAAACAGACCTTTTCTAGTAATGTGTAACATTTTATCTTACTAAAGCTGGCCTTTACTACTTGCATCTAAATTCAATGCTTTGTCTGACTGACACTGACTTTCACTACTAATATAAAATTATCGAGAATTAAAAATTTTTGGTCTGATGAAAACTTGAAAACAAAGAAACAAATTTTAGGTAGTAAAACTACTTCTTACACCTTAATTAGGCAATAATTCCATAAAGTAACTTGTTTTAAGCGAATTCAATCGATTTTAAATTTTTTAGTCTGTCATATTGGATTCGCCATTTTGAATTTTAAAAACTAACGTCGAATTCGTAATCAGTAACCCCAAAAACCCCCGAGTAACAAATTTTATAGAAATCCATAGATTATTTTTTGTGTTAACATTAATTTTTTTCTCGATTATTTAAAATTTTTTGACTCGCCACTTACAGATGAGTTAATTAGTGTCGAACTTAACGTACTTTTCAGAACTTAAACGAAAATAATATATTGTGTCTAAATTTCCTTCATTTTCGTCCTTCGTTTGTCGAATCACTCATAACGAGCCAATAAATACGTTAATGACATTAAATATTTGTTTTATATCAACGACAATGTGAGGGTAAAATTCAATCACGTCTCTCCCTCTTTCTCTCGTGTTGTATCGGTTGGAAGGTTCTTTTGTTCTAAAAATTGTTACAAATCGTTTCCTCTTTTCACCTTACGATGAGGGCCTCCTTATCTAAAAAGCACTGGATAAGATATACTCTCTTTTTTAGTCTTTTTTAAACAAAATTCAACTATTCTTGAGGTCTCTCTACTGAAGCGAGTTTCCTTCAAGCACTTTCGATACTCACCTTTGAGTACTGTCTAAAGGCGCTACTTTTTTGCAATATCGCCTCCCCCCTCTCGCGCTCTCTCTCTCTACCCCACCCCCTTAACCTCTAGCTCTGACTATTCTATATATTCCTTTTCTTCTCTCAGAATTTACCGGATGTCAAAGAATCGTCGGACATTGGAATGTTGTGCACGAAACCCATCTCTCTCTCTCTCTCTCTCTTTTTTTTTTTATAAAAAGATATACAATATTTCTTTATATGTAAATATGTGTATATTTTTTCAAACTAAAACTCCCACTCTCAAAAGTAGTATGGCAAGCGTTTACATCTATTTGACCTGAATCCGATTTCAAAATCCAATTTCACTATTGCTTGTTACCACCAAATTAACAACGTTCTGCTCTTTGTACAACAACGACCTCTATTTAAATTCAGATGAGAGTACTTAACGTTAATTGACCTCATTTGCAATGAAGAAAAATTAATTCAGTGCTTCATTAACGAAAGAATTTTTATTTTTTTTCAACTTTGAACTTGAATATTTTTTTCCGCTTATTTCATTACAAAATGAGAATGTAAAAACCACTCAAAAGACTTAATCTCTGACCTTTCAACTCGGTACCCCACTCTAAAAAAAAAATTCGCCATTTGAAATTCCTTTCCTTTGGATAAGAGGAAAAGACGAAATTCACTGTTTTACCCCCAGTAAAGCGGAATATGGAGGAGTCACTTTTTTTTTTAGAAAACTAAAATGAATTGAAAATTGAATGGAACAAAAAGTAAAAGAAAAAAAATCAAACAAATTGAAAAAGAGTGGAGAATAAATTGTAATAAAAACAAGAAGTGAAGAATATAAAGAGAAATGGAGTAATTCAGAAATAATGGGAATTTTTTTTCCCATTTTTTTTTGGGAGGAAAAATAAAACTCACTTTTTAGTATGAATGAATGAAATGCAAAAGATGTTGAGAATTTGATTAAATGTGACAAATTTTTACGAGAGATGTATTAAAAATTACACAAGAAAAAATATAAAATTATATGATAATTGTAAGCTGATTTAATTGGACAAGTATCTCATTGTCAGAAGAGAATTCAATTTCAATAATGTTTAAAATTGCTTTCGAATATAAAAAAAGCCTTTACTTTTGTTTCAAAAAATAAAAGACAATATTAAAAAACGTGAAGTATATATGAGCAAAATAAAATATAATTCTCTTAGGCAAATAATCAAGAATATAAAAATTCTTCTTAAAATTTTGCAAATTCGTCACTTTTTTCCAAAATGGAATTCTTTATTTTTAGAAAAATTTCTCAAGCTCCAGAGAGGAGCTTATTCAACTAAAATGTGTTCAATATAGAAAAATTTATCATGAAAAATTAAATTGACTTTTTAGTATTAAAAAGGGCGTCAAAAGTCATACAAGATTTAGCTTTTAAGTCGTGAAAACTGTAAGTTTTGAAGTTAAGAAAAGTCGAATAATTTCCCCTACATTTCACCTTTTTTAAAGTAAAAAAATTTTTTCTGTTAACTTCTTTTCTGTCAACTTGTGATTTTTTAAATTGACCATCGAAATATTTTCTCCCTATTTCAATCAATTTCGCAAAAAAAATCTTTAGTTTTAAAATTAAATATTTATCAATATTTTCTATTTCCGAGTTTTTAGTTCTTTTTCAACTCTGAAAATAACTAATATATAATATTCCGTTGAATTTATGTATATAAAAATTTCAAAAACAATTTTTTTTTTAAATATTGTAAATTCTAAAATATGCGAGTATCTAAACTTATTATTATAAGTCGAATAATAAGCTCGACATTATTAAAATATCAAAGAATATATAATAACTTGAGAATGCACTTACCTGACATGATGTATAGACTTTCTTTTCAATGAAGATCCTTGTCCTATGATTAAAAAATATGTTACAAAACATATTTTTCTCTCTTGGTTGTATTCTTCAGCAGTCAATTTTCCATGCTTCAGAAGAACGAAAAATAAAAAAAAAACGAATTAATCAAAATGTATTTCTCAAAATAATTTGCAAAGGAAAAAAACATCTTTCAATATTAATGAGCTGACACTAATTTTCTATTATCTTTTAATAAAAAATTTTTTTTCTTTTAAACTCCATAAAAGTAATGATAAACTAAAAATTTTTTTCACAATTTATAAAATATTTTTTTTTTAAATAAAAATTCCTACCTGTATCGCTTTTCAAAACACATTTTATCCTATTTTGAAAATGAACATGTGCACAAAAAATCAATCCGCCTTCAATAATAATCACTAAAACAAAAAACAGAAGAACAACGGTATAAATAATATGATAGTAAACAAAGAAAAGAGAAATAATAAGAGTAAATAAATAAATGGCATAGTAAGTGAGGTATATATTTTCTAAATATATTAAACAATACTGAAGAAACTGCGTAAGTGTGAAAAATTGAAGAAAAGAGATATACCCAGTGGGAAAAATACAATTGGCGAAAGATTGGAAAAATTTTTGAAAAGCAATTTTATCAATTTTATAATCCCTTCTTTCTCTCTTAATAAACCACGTCTACTTCATCTCATTTATGAGTGAATTTTCACGCCATCTGGACGGAAATTTACCAAAAACTATAATGGCGCGAAATTCAAATTACATTTTTCTTCTATTTCACATTTCTTCCAGTGAAATTGAATTTCTCTCCCATTATACTTCGGTAAATGTTTAACAAACAGCAAAAGAAATCTTTCCCCACAAAGAAGATGCAATGAACAAAGTAAAATGACATTGAAAAAGGAAAATTTCTTCTTCTTTAGAAAACATAGGTCAAATATTGGCAATATTTAGCCAATTGTCAGCCTGGGCAATTTTTTCCCACTGGGATAAAGTAGGATGTACGCGCTCGTCACCAATCGATAATGTCACCGATCATTAATTTTGAAAAAAAAAACCTCTTTTGACTTTGCCAAATATAATGATGCGCCCTTTTTGATGTGCGATCGCGACAAAAAAAAAAAAAGAAAAACAAGAACCAGTTTTTCCTCGTGAATATGTAGAATATCTCTGTGTCTCCTAATTGGTTTTTTTTTTTGGTGTTGTACTTTAATATTTTTGCACACGTTTATTTATATTTTTTAAACAATAAATTTAACCGCTCGTTTATTCAATCGTTTTTTTATACATACGTTGATAGTGGTGTAGAATGTAAATGTTAGCTTATAAATAGGTTACTTTAATTTATCCATACATAATGTTTTTTAGAGTAATGGCTTTTTAGTAAGGTAAGTTCACTTTACACAATAGCGTTCTCACAAAAATTTCTCTCTCTCTCTCTCTCTCTCTCTCTCTCCCTCTCTCTCTCGATCCCCCTTCTTTCCACTATTTTTCTCATCAAACAAAAATTTTTCAAAAAAAAAATCAATTGACTTTTCTTTCCGTTTATTCTCAATAATAATAATAATAATAATAATAATAAAAAAATTTGTTTTTCTCGTGTGCATTTTTTTTTTATCCACAAAAAGGAAATACAATAGAAAAACTCGCGCGCGGAATAAATGATTCGAAATAAATATATTCGCGTTCTTGTGATTTGGCTCGTTTTTTGATTGGTCGGTGACGAAAGAAGTGCAAACGGAAAGATTGGAGAAAGAAGAAGGAAATGAAGCATGATGGACATTTTGTGCGAAAGAGAGAGAGAGAGTCGCGCTAAGCTCCATAAAGCTTCGGTTTCGGAATGGAACGCTATGGAATAAAGTATGTATATATATATAATATATATATATATATATATATATATATAAGTGAACCAATTGATCGATCGATGACTGGAGGCGTGGGTAGGTGGCACTTTGGCTCGAACAGAGCGGATACGGATTCGTGATAGACGGACAGACAGACAGACAGATAAATAGATAGACAGATAGAAATAGATACACAATAGGGCAGTTTTAAATAAAAAAAAAAAAAAAAATTCTCTGCCACTAATTCTTTCCAATTTTTCAAATCTTTTTCATCTACGCGCCCTCACTATAATTATAAAAGAAACAAATCACCAAAATCTAAAAAAGAAATTTTTCCCCAAACAATAAAAAATTATTCTCAAAAATTTACCATTCTTTTCTCTCTATTTTTATCTACTTTTTAAAAAGTTTTAAATAGATATAATTATCCAGGTAATTAATAAAAAAAAAATTAATCACTTATTGAACTTTTATTTTAAAATGAAAAATTAAATTTTTCGTTAAAGGAAACTTTTTTTCTTCTCATTTTCTTAATAGAACAAGTTCACTTATTAAGTGAAACATGTCGTTAAGTTAGACAAAAGCGATCTTTATAAGAAGGTTTTTTTCTCCCACACAAAATTCGATTAGACAGGGGAAAAAAAAAAAGAAAATTCTTAAGTAGAAAAAGTTATAATTAGTAATTTATGATAATATGTACTTAACTTTGCAAGACACAAACTGTTCATTTAAAAAACTTTTTCTCTTATTTTTTTACCTCTTTCTCATTTTTCAATTTCTTCACTTTTATTCCTATTTTCTTTTCTTTTTTTTATTTTTGCAAAAAAAGTTTTCCAAATGGTATTTAATAAAAAGATTTGAAAAATAGAAAAGCATTTTTGACAAAAAATGAAATTTCTACTCCCTTGGAAGACAAATGAACAAGATTGAGAGATGTGCGGATTTAATAAAGTGATTAATAGTTATTTATATATATTGTTAAAAACAAAATTTCTCGGTGATTCGTTGTTTATTTAAAACAATTTTTTTTTCCTCTAAATTCTCTCCCATTTTCCTTTTTTTGCCTCCGTCCCATTCTCCTTTTTTAAATTGGCACCTAATTTCCATTCGCACAAAAATTTGACTCTCATGATTATAATAATCATGAAGTATATATAAA
>JUFY01005229.1:0-12142 GCA_001855655.1 Leptopilina clavipes
CACAAAAATATTCTGAAACATTTTTAGTGATATTTCGGGAACGCGTTGAGATTTTTCAAATTTTTTTATTTTAAATTAAAGCTAATAAAATTTTAGATCTGATATACTACATTAGTCATTATTTTTTAACCGTTTTGACAAAATTACAGCACCTTATATCATCGGAAAGAAATGGTATAATTTTACCCTTTTTCTGTGGAATGTTTAACTCGTGTTAAAATCTGTAAAAATTTTTGAAGATTATTTAAAGTTTTATAGAATTACCAGGAGAACCTGAGCTTTAATTTGAGACCAAAAAACTTCAAAAATCTTGAAGGGTTCCCGAGATATCACTAAAAATGTCTGAGTATGTTTTTTTCAAAAATCGTCACAAAAATATTCTGAAACATTTTTAGTGATATTTCGGAAACGCGTTGAGATTTTTCAATTTTTTTTGTTTTAAATTAAAGCTAATAAAATTTCAGATCTGATATACTACATTAGTCATTATTTTTTAACCGTTTTGACAAAATTACAGCACCTTATATCATCGGAAAGAAATGGTATAATTTTAAACTTTTTCTATAGAATGTTTAACTCGTGTCAAAATCTGTAAAAATTTTTGAAAAGTATTTAAAGTTTTATAGAATTACCAGGAGAATCTGAGCTTTAATTTGAGACCAAAAAACTTAAAAATTTTTGAAGGGTTCCCGAGATATCACTAAAAATGTCTGAGTATGTTTTTTTCAAAAATCGTCACAAAAACAACCGTTGAGTTTTTTTTAATAATATTTTGAAAATATGTAAATGTTTATTAGTTTTTTTGTCTTAAATTAAATTTTAGCTTTTGGTGATAATCTCATATGATTTTAAAATGATTCCTACAATTTCTTGTACAAATTTCCACGAGATTAAGAACTTTGAATTATTTGTTAATTCAATGTGGAAGGTATGAAATTTATTTGTGACTGTAAAAATAGATAAAGATAACTAATTTTTTTTTGGTATTAAATTAAATATAATAGAATCTCTTTCAACGATTTTGCCATACTAATTTCAAGTCAAGGTTTTTATATTCAATTTTTCGCAATACACGGAAACAAACGCGCGTGACTTTATTATTGTCTATATACATACACACATATATGTATAATATCCAAATCTGATATATGAGCAATTTCAAAAGCCTCGTTGAATAATTTGGACCACGCCATTTCCATACGTGATATTTCAGATCTGATAGGGGTACAATTTTACGATATTGGAATATTGCAGAAATGGAGCGACCGAGGAGAACAATAACACGTACATTAACGTTGGGACGGGAACGCATAATGCTCTTATAGTTTCACTAAATATGCAAACGTTGCTTGAAACCCTCCACCAAAATTTCACTTTATCTACTCTACGTACGTAGAGAAATCTCAAGTAAAATCTTCTCTTAAGTATATTTCACAAATGTTCCTGGCACAGTTCATTTCCGACTTAGTCGCCATATTACAATAATTTTTTATTGTCGATTCCAAAGGATTTTTTTCAAAAAAAATTTATTTTGGAAATTTTAAGTCTATTTTTTTCAAAAAAAATTTATTTTGGAAATTTTAAGTCTATTTTTTTCAAAAAAAATTTATTTTGGAAATTTTAAGTCTATTTTGTGAAAACTATCGATCTACTAAAATTCACGGTGATAATTGTTTGATATGTTTGTCAAGAAGTTTCTTTTTTGTCATTTTCTCCCCAAAAAGCGATAAGTTATCGAAGAAAGTTTTTTTTTGATTTATCAAAAATTATTGTCCCTTCGAAACTAATACTGATGGAAAATCTTTATATGGATTCTGACAAATATGTGAGTGTACAATTTCATTTTTCGTCAAAATCGCGCTTTTATCACGTCTTGGCTCTAAATTCTGCATTAGAGTAAAAAATTGAGATGGGATAAGCGCACAGCCAGCCGTCGTTGGGGGAGGTCACATGGAGAATCGGTTTACAATTCGTTCGACTTTTCGTACAATAAGCTTCTGATCGTGAATTGTCGTCACGTCGACCTTTAGAATGGGAACCGATCTCACGACGAATATATCGGTCTCCAGGATCAACTTCCGAAACCAATGAACGTATATTATGTATACTCTTTTGAATTCATCGCAAATTTTGTGAGATTCCTTCTGAAATATCAAAATTTGGAAAATTAAATTTTCCCGAAAAAATATTTTCATTTGTTTAAAAAAATTTTTTTTTGAATTTTAGAAATAAAGAAAAAAATTTTCCAACGTTTGAATAATTTATTTCAGTGAAATTTTATTTTTCAAAGTGGTTTAAATTAAACGTGGAAATAAAGAGTCATTAGTTCTTTTGTTTCATTCTTGTTATGTTAGAATTTAATCGAGTAATTTTTAGTTTAAATTGTAAGTTTTTTCTCTTCTTTTTTTTTTGATGGAAGAGCACGAGGGTAAAAACGAGTTGTGTGGTGGAGTCACGCAATACAATTTTCTCGCTTTCCGCAAAACCATGACAGAACCGAGGAGAGGATTATCTTGAACGCAGAATCCCAGGGTCCACCCTGGACCAACCTGGTCGCTGGTGCATCGACCGGGTTTCCGACCAACCAAGACAACTGTAGATTCACACGATTCTCTCTCTTTCTCTCTCATCATCCATCCACACAGCTTATGCTGAAATGCGTTTTATTGTTCCCATCCTAATGAAAAATTAATTAATTGCTTTCTCTCTCTCTCTGGATTTTTTTTCATGAGTTAAATAATCGTACGTAACATCACTTTAGAAATAAATTTCTAAATCTATTTTTCCCCTAAGTATTTAAATTTAACGAAACATTTATTTATTATTTATTATATTAATTTAGTAGCTAAATGAAAATATTATTGAAAAATTAATGAAAGAACAGAAAAGTTAAAAAAAAATCCCATCGAAAATTTTTGCCAATATTTTCATCGAAAACCTAAAAATCACATCAGTATTTAACTTAAAATTTTTTTGGGTAAAAATTGAGATAGAGGGTTCATTCAAAAACCATTGGAAAGCTTATAAAATTCTGCGAAAAATCATCAATAGGAAGATATTTTTTGTCCATCTAGAGAGATTGTAGCACTTGTTAAATTAGAAAAACAAAATTTGATATTTTTTCACTTTTTGTGCAATAAATAAAATTTTGAGATATTCTAGGTAAAATTTTAGAAAGCATTCAAAATTTATACTAAATAATAATCAAAATCTAAGCTTTGATCTAAGATTAAAAGAATGAAAAAATATTAACTGATTCTCAAGAAATTGGTAAAAATACACAAGGATCTTTTTTTGATGACTTGGACAAAAAAACACACTCTGACAATTTTTGTAATATTTTTTAAACTTGTGAATATTTTTCAAGTTTTTTAGTCTTAAATTAAATCACAGGTTTCAATGATTATTGAGTATAAAGTTTAATTTGTTTACTACTATTTTTCTAGATAATGCTACAAGTTAAACAAATGGTACAAAAAACAAAAAATCACCTGACATTTTTTTCCGAAGTTATTAGATAATAAAACCTTTTTATTAGGTCAAAAAATAATTATCTATAGATCAAAGGACGCAGAATTTTATAAGTTTTAATTTAATATCAAAAAAATTGAAAAATATTAACAGGTTCTTAAAATATCACAAAAAAACTGCAGCATGTTTTTGTTATGGAATTTGAACAAAAAGGTGATGCAACATTTTTTGTTCCATTTTAGGAACCTGTTAATATTTTTCAAGTTTTTTGGTCTCAAATTAAAGTTTAGATTTCAGTTATAAACGAGTATAAATTTTAACAAATTTTCTAGATTCTGTCACGAGTTAAACATATTGTATAAAATGTCATTATTGACATTGATTATTGACATTTTATTCCAAACATATCAGGTGATATAATCTCTCTATTGGATAAAAAATTATTTTTTATAGGTTCCTGTGACGAGGCCCTACGATTTCTCTTTTAAGTACAAGGACAGATATCGCACAAGATGACTTTACAATAGACAGGAAGCATTTCCCCCGAAAACCGGACTAGACTGCATTCCTTACGCAATACAAAAGACGACCATCCTGACTTTTCCCAAAAAGGACTAAAACGACAGATTGATGCTCGCTGGCATACGTGCTAGACGTATTTTCTCTCCGCTTTTAAATAAAAGTGTAAAACACTAAGTGTTTGTTTTGTAATAAAAAATAAAGTATTAAATTAAAATACTAATTTATTATTTTCCCGTCACAAAATTGGCGATCCTGCCAGGATAGTTCGAAACGATTACGATCAAAAATCGGCTATCTTTGTGCGAACCAGTGTTTTTATTGAAAAAAGTGAAAGTTCAGTTTTGTGAAAAATATATAGTTATATTTTGCTTTGTGAAAAAAAACAAAGAAAATAAATTGTGACGGATATACGGTGAAATTTTCACTGGAAATTACCGGAAAACACGGACTCGGGCCGAATTAAGTAAGTTCGACAGTGATTCCGTGGGTATAAGTCCTAGAAAGGGTGTGACGTCACCCAACCAAGTTGGCAACGAGGGAAAAATTTCTTACGAGGATACTTTTCCAGCCCAGCTGTTCAACTTTTCAACGTGAACTGTCTACGGAAAATTCACCAAACTAGTAAGATAGTATTTGCATCATAAGTATTTGTTGCTATTAACTCCGTAAATAGTTTACATTGCGAAAATAAAAAAAAAAAAATATATATATAAATAAATAAATAAATAAATTAAAATTTTTATATATATATAATAACAAAAATTTAGGGAAATTTCATATTTAATACAATTTTTTTACGCTGGCTTTTAAATCTTATCTAAGGCATTTATCCGGTTACGAATCCGCTAATAATCAGTGTTTACAATCAATCCAAATTAATCCCAATCCCTCTAATCTTTCCAACATAAAAATGACAACAGTTAATTTAGAGTCAATCGCTAATAGTCTTAAAGAAATTGCTTCTAAAGTAACAGTAATCGAGGAAAATCAAAATAAAGTAAATTCAAACCTCGCGATTCTTAACGACGAAAACATAAAACGAACAGAGGAAATAAAAATTTTAGCGCGACAAAATGACGCATTGTTAACCGAAGACGACGACACCGAGAATGACAGTAGGAAAAAGGAAAATAGCCAAGAAAGAGAAAGTTTCGCGGACGATAGAAGGGACTCGTCTAACAGACTTCGCAACGGGGTATCCTCAATACTTCAAACGAACGTTGTTCCTCTTAGTTTGCTACCTGCTAAAGATATTATCCGTACAGTTGAAACCCTCAATGGTAAAGACGATATGGGGGTACAAGATTTCATTCGTTGCGTTAAAAAAGCAAAACAAAGATGCAATCAACCCGAATTGTTGTTAGATTTTATATTGGCTGAAAAAATTATCGATGACGCTAAACGTGCAATTCGCTATGTTCCGATCAACACTTTTGATGATTTATATATTGCCTTACAACAAAATATGAATCTCGGATTATCCGTAGAATTATGCCGCGCGAAATTAGACAATTGTCGGCAGGGTAGTGATACCGTCCAAGGATATAATTGCGGTTTCGGCAAGCATTAAATGAATTGAATTATGCAATACAAGCCGAACACGCAAACGCTACAGTCCGTAGAATTACTTTGCAATTAGAAGAGACATCTGCCATTAAAAAATATATCATGAATTTACGAGATGATATTACTTTTCTGATGTGGACACTTAACCCGGATAGTATAGGTAAAGCTCAACAACAAGCTTTAGAAGTAGAAACCCGATTACGTGAAAAAGCTCGACTACGATCAAGCGCCGCGCCAAGACCGGCCCCGCGTACATCACCCCTTACTGCATCCAATCATACTACAAACCCAAGGCCTTTTTCTAATAATGGAAATCCATTAAGTTCACACCGGTCTACCGGGTCACAATGCAATTTTTGCAAGAAAAGTGGTCATTTAGAGAGCCAATGTTACCAAAAAAGAAATCAGCAGAATTTTCAATCAAACCCCCATTTAAAACGACCACCAAATCGAGTTCATTTCACGACCGAAACACCCTCAGCAGAGGAACAAATCGAAGAAACACAAACACTACAGGAAACGACGGAACATTCATCGACAGAATTACACGCATTTCCGGACGACTACAATCAGTGTCAGTACAACCAACAGGATTCGCTCGACCCTTGCGATTACTTGTGGACTCCGGTTCATCAATAAATTTGATTAAAGATTCTTTAGTTCCTCCATTAATTATAAAAGAAGCCTGTAAAAAAGAATTCCAAATGGGAAATTGGAAACAATTTTCCGAATTTAAAGTTGAAATTAATTATCTAAACGAAGCTCATACGTTTTACATCGTTAATGATGATTTCCCGCTTCCTGAAGATGGTATAATGGGATTGCCATTTATGCAAAGTTACAATTACAGTTTATCAAACGTTAACTTAAAGTTAAATCAGCAAAAACATCTATTAATCGATGACGGGTATATTATCCCGCCAAATCAGATCAAACTGATCAACATCCCTGTATTTGAAAAAAAAGGTGATGTTGCAATTTTCGATAATCCGCACATTCCTGATTCTATCTATTCAATAAGAGATCGAATGATCACTATTCCCATTTGTAACAACTCTTCACAATTTAAGCACATTAATTCTAACGAGTTTAAATACCAACCTATCAAATCAGCCATCCCCGACGAAGAAATCCATCTTATATCATGCAGCGACTTATCCAAACGGTTAAATCTCTTAAATGAAAATACTCGATTAGAACACATTGAAACAGATTTTAAAGATATAATTCAGAAAATTGTACATACTTATCACGATATATTCAGACTGCCTGGAGACCCTTTACCAGGAACACGACTCGCAAGCCACAAAATAGTTTTAAAAGAAGATAAAATTATTAATAACCGGTCATATAAACCTCCAGAATGTCATAAAATGGAACTTACAGATCAAGTTGGTGATTTCTTAAAACAATTCATAATAAGACACTCAGATTCTCCATATAATTCTCCAGTTTGGATAGTCCCTAAAAAATCAGATGCATCAGGACAAAAGAAATGGCGCGTAGTCATAGATTTCAGAAAGATTAATGACATTACTGATCAGGATTCATATCCACTGCCGGTCATAGAGGATATTCTCGATACCCTTGGTAAAGCAAAATTCTTCTCTGCCTTCGATCTTAGTGCTGGATTCCATCAGATTCCCATGGAAGAAAGTTCAAAAAAATTTACAGCTTTCTCTACTCCAGAAGGTCATTTCGAATTTGAACGCATGCCATTCGGATTAAAAAATGCACCTGCTACTTTTCAGAGGATGATTAACAATGCTTTGAATGGGTTAATCAACAAAATTTGCGTCGTATATCTAGATGACATCGTAGTTTTTGGATCAACCATAGAAGAACACAACAAAAATTTAGTCACGTTGTTCGAAAGATTACGCCAAACTGGTCTGAAACTACAGCCCGATAAATGTGAATATTTGCGACCAGAATTAGAGTATTTAGGTCACGTCATTACGGCTGAAGGCGTTAAACCTAATCCAAAAAAAATTACGGCTGTTACGGAATTCCCAAAACCTAAAAGCGTTACTAACATTAAATCATTTTTGGGACTTTCGGGATATTATCGCAAATTTATAAAAGGATATTCCACAATTGCTAAACCTCTTACGGAACTGACGAAAAATACTAAGGAATTTATTTGGACTCAAAATTGCCAAGATGCATTCGATAAATTGAAGGATGCTCTCTGTAGTGCGCCGGTGTTAAGATATCCCGACTTCGAAAAGGAATTTGTACTTACGACTGATGCCTCAAATGTAGGGTTAGGAGCCATCCTCTCTCAGGACGGGCATCCTTGTTATTACATATCTCGTACTCTCAATGCACCTGAACTGAATTACACCACGACTGAAAAAGAATTACTTGCAATAGTATGGGCAACAAAAAGACTCAGACAATACCTATTAGGCAGAAAATTTAAAATCCTCACGGATCATCAAGCACTGAAATGGCTATTTAACGTAAAAGACCCTTCATCTAGATTAATGAGATGGAGACTTAAAATGGAAGAATATGACTATGAAGTTGAGTACAAGAAAGGTTCGGAAAATACCGCTGCTGATGCATTATCTAGAGTACAACCAATTCACGAGTTAAACGACGACGCAGACACTACAAACGCTGAATTTGATTTGGAATCAGAATTACCTGATATCGAAACCATCGAAACACCTCAAGAGCCTGATTTAAATACACCCGTACCTTCACCTCAGAATAACGAAACAATTCCAGGAGCGTTGCTGCAAATCCCATTAGAATTGCCTATTGAAGATGATATAGTCAACAATGACGAAGACCTTGTCCACTCAGCGCCAACAACACCTGTCAATAATGAAATACTACAAGAATACTATAGGTGGTCTGAGAACAAGACAGACACACGTGAAGTAGAGAAACCTAATGCCAACGGAAAATTATGGAAAAGATTCACTAAGAGACCAACTAACGATTCGAATCATATCACATTACCTCAATACTCTGACAAAAGTTGGCTTAAAATACTAATCGAAATCGCGGAATGGAGTGTATCAAAAAAATTAAGTATTCTCCGCTTACATTTTGACGATCCAACTATCACTTCCATAGAACGCATAAAACTTAAGACGTTGATAGCATTTATTAGTTTTAAGTACCCACAATTAAAAGTTCACAGTTGTTATAATTCTACCACAGAGCTTACTTTAGAAGAACGAGAAAAAATCATCAATGAAAGCCATGGATCAATAATGTCCCAACATTTTGGAGAAAACAAATCAATTCAGAGGGCCAGAGAGTTAGGAACATGGACCAACATGGAAGATGATATTATAGATTTCATAAAAAAATGCCACACTTGCCAAACCCACAAACTAAACCGTATTAAACGACGCTCTGAAGCTATTATCCCTGACACGCCAACGACACCAAACGACAAAATCGCAATGGATATATTTGGTCCCTTGCCAATCACTTCTCAAGGCTACGAATACATATTATCTATTCAAGACATGTTAACTAAATATCTTGTACTCATTCCTTTAAAAAATACTCAATCCGAGACAATAATCGAGCAACTTTTTGATCATTTTATTTATATATTCGGATCACCCAAACACATTCTAACAGATCAAGGGCAAAATCTAGTATCAGAACTGATGCAAAATTTTGAAAACTTATTCAGAATTCAACACGTCAAAACAACTGCGTTCCACCCTCAAAGCAACGGTGCTTTAGAAAGATCTCATGGTACCATTAAGGACTTGATAAAGACAGCGATGGCAGATCTACATACTGAATGGGACTCGACACTTAAATTTATCTGCATGGCCTATAATACTATGACTCACGAAGGCACCGGATTTAGTCCTTTTAAGCTCACATTCGGAAGGGACGCGAATGTTCCATCAGCATTAGCTACAACACCTAGTTTAAAATATCCGGAATTAGTTCGATTATGGCAAGAAAGACATGAAAGATATATTGGGAAAGCTCAAGAACAAATAATGAGGGCAAAAGAAAAATACAAACGAATTCAAGACGCTAAAATTGTTTTACCCCAGCGTTTATTTGACACAGGTGATCTCGTAATGCTAGAAAACACTAAAGAAAACAAATTAAGCCCTGATTGGAAAGGTCCTGCTGTTGTCATAAAAGCTCTTCCCAAAAACAATTACGAAATATTATTTAACAATAGTCGATTCACTATTCATGCAGACAGGTTGAAAACATACAACTATTAAAATTTCAGGTACAACATGTTTCTCATTTGGATATTTTTAATAATCGGAGGGGTTCAAGGAAACGTCGAAACCAGGTCGTTAAAAGGTACCACCATCTATGCCGAAAATCTCGGAATCACGAAAATGTATCACCAGATTTGGAGACTTATATTAGGGATAGACGTCTCTGGTATTAACGACCATTTTCAACAAATTCAGGAAAATTACGAAAGGAGTCACAAAATGTGTAACCATTGCTCAGAAGAATTAACATTGAAAGCATTGAACAATAGGATTGTTAGGTTAGAAGAGAGTAAATCTGTTTTGAACCAAATGCTTGGAGTTGGACGTAGAAAGAGAGGATTCTTAAAATCGTTGGCACCCTGTCTAAAACACTGTTTGGCACTCTAGACGAATCTGACTTAACTTTGATAAATCATGAATTTGATTCCATATACTCTGATAACAAACTTCTTGCTGACACACTCGGGAATCAAACAAGGATGATAAAATCTTGGCTAAGTTCAACCTCTCGCGATTTACAACTAATGAAAGATCACTCCACTAGTTCTGTCAGCGAATTAAATAATATTCTCAATGCTACTAATGCTAATCAACAAAACCTTCTTATTTCCAACATTATTACTTTGTGCAGTATGGCTATAAATGAATTGAGTGAAGAACTTAATCTTATTATCGATGCCATAAACGATGGTAAACATGGAATTGTCCACCCTCAATTATTGACGCCTTCCATTCTCATAGGGGAACTGAAACAGTTCGAAGATTCTTCCAATACTAAATATCCCATTCGTCTCATTACGCAAAATTATCAACACATTATCGACATCTCTGAAGTCTCAATTGCCATTACAAGCAAAAGGCTTGTATATGTTTTACGTATACCAATTTTAGAATACGACATCTCTGAAGTCTCAATTGCCATTACAAGCAAAAGGCTTGTATATGTTTTACGTATACCAATTTTAGAATACGAAGATTTGCAAACACTTCACTTAATCCCAATTCCTATCCAACATGCAAATGGATTCATAGCTCCAATTCCTACCCATGAAATTATTTTAGTAAACACTGAAAAAAGCTTCTACATCCCTAGCGACATGTTTGCGCTACAACAATGTAAAGAAACCGACGATTTGAGAGTTTGTAAACGCGTTCAACCTTCTTATTTAATCAGCGAAGTACAAAGTTGCGAAACTAATATTCTTAAAAACCAGAATAAAGTTATCAACGACCACATGTGTCAATTCTCTGCTTTTCAGATTATTGAAGTAGCATATATACCATTGAAAGATCCTAACCAATTTATTATCATTCCACAAAAGGAATTAGAATTAAGCGCATCATGTAATTCACAAACTCAAACAATTGTAATATCGGAACCTTCTCTAGTTTATAGTAAAACTGATTGTATTCTACACACTCCAAAATCTATATTAAAGATGCATCAATCCATCGAACGACGAACTGATATTATATATAAGAAAAACATATCGTATACTATCGATCAGTCAGACTTCGAATTGTTAACTTCACAATTACCCGCTGTACAAGACTCACTTCACCATGAAAATTTAAAATTTCTACGACAAAACTTAGATTTAATGGAAAATTCACTACAAAAAATAAAAAATCGACGCAGAAATAAATCGTGGATAGAAAAGGGAACAGATTTTATAACTTATCTAGGTTATACATCATTGTTAATTGTATTTTTGTTTACCATGTATAAGATAGGATTTTGTGATTTACTTGGAAAATTGATACCTAAAAATTTGTGCATAAAATTGTTCTGTGTAAATGCTAACGTAAATGCCACGCCAGTAGTCCATTATGCTTCCGTTGCTTCCGCCCCTGAGCAGTTAATGACAAATGATCCAGTCATTGTCTCAAAGTCTGTCAGGTTGCGAACTTAGAGACTAAGTTCAATCTAAGACGGGAGGTGTGACGAGGCCCTACGATTTCTCTTTTAAGTACAAGGACAGATATCGCACAAGATGACTTTACAATAGACAGGAAGCATTTCCCCCGAAAACCGGACTAGACTGCATTCCTTACGCAATACAAAAGACGACCATCCTGACTTTTCCCAAAAAGGACTAAAACGACAGATTGATGCTCGCTGGCATACGTGTTAGACGTATTTTCTCTCCGCTTTTAAATAAAAGTGTAAAACAATAAGTGTTTGTTTTGTAATAAAAAATAAAGTATTAAATTAAAATACTAATTTATTATTTTCCCGTCACACAATGATGTTGTTTGTAAAATTTTCCAACATTATTTAAATCTTGTTTTGTAACTTTATACCTTTCTTTGAAAGTACGTGCGGTTTATGTCTCGTAACCGGATACAAGTTGATT
>JUFY01005250.1:0-13591 GCA_001855655.1 Leptopilina clavipes
CTGTATGAATATTCCATGGATAGCCATGGACGACTCTGGGTATTCCTGGATAGCCATGGACGACTCTGGGTATCCTAGGGATATTCAAATCACTGGAAGAAAAAGATATACCTTGGACGTCCAAGGATATATCCTCAATATTCTTGTGTTATGACGGAAGAATGCTCAATATACATATTGGTTTGACGAATGGTAAATAATTCATAAAACTCACGCATTTCTTTTCCTTCCTCGTGGAGGAAGCTTTGTAGTCCATTAATTAAAAATTTTATTTTTTAAATACACAAAATAAGTTTTCCCCTATTTATAAATGTTATATATGAGTTACTGATCAATTATCACGCTGTATGTATTGTGACGTGGATTCTAAATATCCCCGTCATAATAATAATTACGGGGTTCGCCGAAAGCTTATTTCCTTTTTTTTATTTAAAATAAGAAATCGAGAATTGACGAAATGAAAGACTTTTTCTTGAACGTTTATTAAAAATTAATTAACCAAGCTCGGACTCAAAATTCACATTTTGTAAGAAATTAATTTTAAATCATTATTGTAAATATCTTCCCTACCAATTGATTGGTAGGAACAACAACAATTTTTATTGTATGAATTTATATTTTCTTGTTGGAATGAGAAGAACCACACTTCTGGAAAATATAATTATTGTACTCAAATTCAAAAATACTAAAGAAACCACGACCAGAATCCAGTCGATCAAAATGTATTGTCGAAAACGAACTACTGAACACCAGGCCCCAGGAAAGTATTGAAAGCGATACTGATGCTGCCATCTTCATGTCACAGGGCGTACCATAGTGGACATGAACGAGTCTCGGTGCACGAGGCCGGCGCGTCACGAAGGTTGGGTCAGTTCGAGCTTGGTGCTAAAGACGCGGAGTACACGTTTTTCTCCGGGATATCTTTTGCCGAAAGAAATAATTAAAATAAAAGTTAAGATGGAATACCGGGCGATGATTGCCAAGTTAAAAGGTCAGTGATCATCCTCACTATGTCTGGCTGACGTCTCCTGGATTACCAGGTTTACCAGAAAGCCGAAAAATCGACTGGTTTCACCGGTCATTGTAACGACGCCAGAAGTGCGGGTTCTCTCTCTTTCTATTTGTGATTAGTTTCACTTAACAAATTAAAAATATAATAAGTTATATCGAATTTTGTATTTAAATTAATTTGTTTTCGAGTCAGTGCCTTTTCTCTTTCCTTACCACGAAAATTCACGACCTTGAGATATTTGTCAAGTAAAGTTTGGCGCGTTAAATTGTGAGCTCGGAAAACGAGCTAGTCCGGGAGTGCTCATAGTTTAAATTACGGCTGCGGAGGTCCGGGTAGAATTCCTACCTGGCGCTGGAGAGGCTCTCCTAAACGGATCACCGTTGGCCGTATATAAGTTCAGAGCGTGGAACTTATATACTCATTTTCAAAGAAGTATCATCGTCGCCATTTTTGTAACGCTTTTCCCGGTGGAATTTTCCACTTGCCTCATGGCGAGAAAACGTGTTACAACAGTGGCGCCCAACAGCAGGTTCGGGTAAGGTTAGAGAGAAGTGACAAGTGTTTGTGTTCTAAAATCACGGGAAAATAAAAGTGACAAGCTGAAATTTTTCTAAAGTCACGACAGAGTGAGGGAATATAGAAAAGTTTCAAAATGAAAGTAAACAAACTTGTAAATGTTTAGCGAAACGTAAGAAAAAGAAGTAACAAAGATTTAATTTTAAAAAAAAGTACAGTGTTTAAAAATTCTTTTTGTCTCCATTGGTATAAAGTGAGAATCCGTGCTGCTGGTGAGTACTAGAAATGATTATAAAAATAATTTTTTTTTCATTTTCTCTGAAGACCGTATACCGACTTTTCAGAATAATCATACTTATTTTTATCTTGCTTGGAAAAGTTGAAACCATTTTTGTATAAATTTTGTTAGTAGGATGCTTTGCTATTTTTTTTTACTATTTGGCTTTGAAAATTTCGCTATTTTGTATTTATTTTCAGCAGGGAAAAATAGTATAAATACCAGCAACGCCCCCTACCACCCCCGCGACTAATATACAAAATTTAAACTACAGAATTTACAAAAGTAAGAGAAAAATTTCTGGAAACTTATGAAATTTTCAGAAATTTATGAAGACTTAGGAAACTTTTGAGAGATTTTTTTTACGGTTTACCAAGTGCAATAAACGAAGGGCCGGAAGTTGAAGGAAGGAAAGGAAGAATTATTTATTTTTTTTTTTTTCTATTATTGTCCATATTTATTTCTAGTATTCCAACTCGAACTCAAGTAAACGAACTTGAACTATTTGTGTAATAGAAAAGAACTTCTTCTGTTGTTAATTTTTTTTTGATTTATATAATAGAAAATAAAGTAACTAAATTGTAAAAAAAAAAAAAAAATTTATAACTTTTAGTGGAAAATTTACCAATACCAAAGGAACTTTGGAAACGGTTTTGGTAAAAATAAATCAAAAGAGAGAAATAATAACTAGAAATTAGGATTAAAAGCTAGAGTTTTGGTAAACTACCGATCAGGAAAGGTAATTTACCGGTAATTTAAGAAATTTTGGATTTTGCCGGTGTTTTGCCTTCCGACAGAAAAAAAATTACCAAAACATCGAATACCCTAAGGCATAAATAAATTTTCTAAGTAAAAGAATTGTAGAAAATTTTTGGAAATTTACCCAAAAATTGGAAATTTTAATTTTTTTCGGGTAATCAGTTTCCAGGGTATTAAAACGAGAAAGTATCGATTAATAACGTAAATTAGAATTTTTGATCGGTAATTTTCCACATCCAATCCAGGAAAGATTGGAAATTTACGAAATTTTAGGAAAATTAATAGTACAGTTGAATATTCCTAACAACTTAGAAAATATACCGGAAGTTTTTGAAATTGGAGAAATTTACCGGATATTTAAAGAAATTTTGTGCTTTCTCGGTTAGTTGCTATCCGAAGCAACAAATAGTGAGGAATAGAAAATTTTTTTTTTGGTGGAATTCTCTCGGCTAGCCACTATCCCAAGCAGTTAAAAATAATTAAATATAAATAATAATTATTAAATCGGTAACCAACCGAAGTCCGAAGAAGAAAAATTAAAAATTTCTAAAGATTTTTTTTTGAAAATTTGATAAAAGAATTTTTTGGAAAATTGGTAAAATTTTCAGAAGTCCAGATAAATTTTCGGAAAATTGGGATTTTTTTTTTTTATCATTGAGAAATAAAGTAAACTTTCGAAAAGTTGTAAAAGTTTGAAAATTGAAAGAAATTTTTTTTTGAAAAATTAGAAAAATTTAATTAATTAATTTACTTGATTGGACTTTGATTTGAATTAGAATTTAATTTATTTAAAATAAATTTTTGGAAATTCGGATGAAATTTCAGAATTTAAGGGGAATTTTTGGGAAATCTAAGAAAATTAGAAAAAATTAAAAATAGGTTTCGGGAATTTAAGATTTTTTTGTTGTTGTTGGTTTAAAGAACGAAGTTACAAAATAAATTGTAAAAATGAATACCACGGAAGAACTCGATCCGAACAAAAACACTTCGAGCGAGAATAGTCAGGAAAGAAGGGAAGAAACAGCGACGGGACCACCGGGAACCCAATCACTGACCCAAGCGACAAACACGGTAGAGTCAAATACCGGAAATGACCCAAATTCTCAAAACACAAACGGGAATAATTTAGTCCATCAACTCGGAAGCCGAGTAAGAGCATTCGAAGAGGTCATGAAGCAACTCGAACTTCACGGGTGCAGTACTTCAGGCTCTTCTGAAGTACTTGAATCACGATTAGAGCGATTAATCGCGAAAATGCAGGGAAGATTAGATGTCCCATGGTACGATAGCGACGAAGCTTTTAGAATACCCGAAACAGGGGTGCAAACCTCAACCCCCACAACACCTGGATCGGCTCGATTTGTCACACTTCCGGAAAGTCCAGTAGTAACCGGAACACAAAACGTTTTTACAGGCAGTAACTCAGGTCGAACACAACAACTCTTTAAACCGCAAAATTTTCACACCGATTTTCCCCCACCAAATCCGCGGTACGTAAATGTAAACACAAACCCAAGGGGAAATTACGTATTTGAATCGCGCTCGGAAAGCACAGAAAATCAGGAACTACGCGAATCAATTATAGCGATGCAACAGCAAATAACGGCCTTGACGAACCTGGTTACGGAACGCGTCCTAAATAGTCAAACGGCAACGAGTACTTGCCCGACGTGCCACACGACAACGACGGTATCGAGATCACCAGCCGTGTATAATCAAGGGCACTCGAGTAGACAAACAGACGTATACGGATACCCGTTTCCCGAAATACCCAGAGGATCGTCTATGCCTCCGACAGTCCCAACCGTAAACTTTGAAAATCGGGACACACGATTTAATGGTTTGAGTTGGAGCGGAAACCAGAAACAATTTCCGCCCCCACCACCATCAAACCATAATAATCATTTAGAATCAAGACAAAACGAACAAAGGTTGACAGAGTACCAACAGACTACAGACCGGTACTATCAGGGACCGTACGGACACCCGACCACAGAGCCCTACCAACCCAGTCAACAGTATCCCATATACCCGATAAACAGTATATTTCCCCAAGCGAATCCGACTTCAGCCGCGGGGGAAAGACCGACATTAGGAGGGTACTACAGACAAACGCGATCGGCACCATACGGGGAAAGATTCGAACAAGAAAACCGAAACGAATACCAGAACCCGTATTACGCGAATAGACAAATGGGATTTGTCTCAAACCCAAACGGACAGTGGGAACCGACAAATAGATTTTCCCAAGAGACAACAAATCAGTATAGGAATCCCCGAAACGTCACAAGAATTGTAGATAGCTGGCAAATAAAATTTAATGGTCAAAAAGGTACCAGTGTGGACAATTTCTTGTGGCGAGTGGAGGAGGGTAGGGCTGCGTCGTTCATGACAGATGAGGAACTTCTTGTAGCCATGCCCTTCCTACTCACTGACATGGCGGCACACTGGTATCGCCAAAATCGCCACAGGTGGCACACCTGGGAAGAGTGCAAGTACCAATTACGGGTCAGGTTCGGAGATACTAGGTTCCAGGATCGGCTCGAGGAACAGATTCTCTTTCGAAAACAGGGACCTGGAGAATCTGCAGCCGATTACCTGACTTGTATGTACGGTTTGTACCAGCTGTCAACCAGACCGATCGAAATGACAGCTCAGATGGACCGCATACACGCAAATCTTCGGGCTGATTACCGAAGAGCAATTCGACGGCACGAATTTAACGATTTTAACAGTCTCGCGGAATTAGCGTCGGAATTCGAACGTGTAATCGCGATTACGGACGATGACCTACCCCCACCCCCGCCAGAAAAATCGTTAATTCCCGAATACGCATTTCAGGGACCAATACGGACAGATCCGAGACCGAGTAAAATCGCAGTTATCGATTCGGAAGAAAATAAAACGGGAAAAACGGAACCTGTAGAAACGTCGAATCAAACAGTAGATCCGAATAACCAACCATGGTCAAGAACCATGGACGCGCTGGTAGCAGCCCTGATTGGTGCAAAAGCTAACCAAGACCAGTCACAAAAACCTAAAACCGGGAATCCGAACTGGAATAATAAAAAGACCACCGGAACAAATAATAACGCGAACAATAAAGAACAGGGGAATAGCGGAACCTCCTCTAAATCCCCCTCAGAATCCGCGAGTAAAACCGAACCTAAAGAAGTCGAATGTTGGAACTGTCACGAAATGGGCCACTTCCAAACCGGTTGCGCGAAAGACCGACGCAATAATTATTGCAGACGCTGCGGTAAGGAAGGAGTCACGACCAAAACTTGCGAAGGCTGTCCGGGAAACCAGAAAAAGGAGGAGAAGTAAAGGTCGTTTCTCTCTCCTTAACCAAACCACAGACCTCAACACAAATAAATGCGCCCCCCGTAGATGTATCCAAACCCGTTACAGCGAAAGATACCGATAACAACGCGAAAAGTACCCCCAAGAAGTCGAAAAACCTGAAGGCCAGTAAACCGTATAAGGCCGACCAAACTGTCTTGGTCAACGATCGCATAGAGGGAAATAACGGCGCGCGCCCGTGGAAAAACAACCAAGAAATAATGGCCCTACTAAATTCAGATTCCATACCAAATCAGGAAATTAAAATTGAGCCACTTAGGTTAGAAGTTAAAACACCACCGGCAGAAGACAAGGGTTTCAACTTAAGGGTGTTCACGACAATTCGAATAGGCAATACCCCCAATGTTCAAGCCCTAATAGACAACGGCGCGTCTCGTACCGTCCTAGGAGATATCGGTCTAGCCATCGCCGACAGATATAAAGCGGATTTACAGCCGGCAACCGAGAAAGCGGTCATGACGGCCGACGGAACGGTACGTCCGGTAAAAGCCGTTTGCTACCTCCCAA
Organism: Leptopilina clavipes; assembly: GCA_001855655.1. Classification (NCBI taxonomy): domain Eukaryota; kingdom Metazoa; phylum Arthropoda; class Insecta; order Hymenoptera; family Figitidae; genus Leptopilina; species Leptopilina clavipes. The sequence continues at coordinate 6,435 of JUFY01005250.1, forward strand.
TTGAAGTCGATCGTGTGTCTCGAATGATGAAGGTGTTAATAGTCCCAGGAATGGGTGAACAAGTTTTCCTGGGAGTGGATTTTATTCACACTTTCGGCGTGATACACGATGGCAGTCAACGGAGGTGGTATATGGCCGACTATCCGGACACGGTACACCGGTATACCGAAGAAGGCGTAGAAGCCATCGCGGTTCAAAACGACAACGCCGCGACAGATTTTGAAAAAGTAAGCGGTCTCGTTATAATTACCGAAGAAGAACGCGACGACCTAGAAAGATTCGTTAATGCTCTCCTTAGGTTAGTTCCGGACGATTTACCGGCAACGGATAGAACGGAACACGTTATTGATGTCCAAGACCATCCGGCAATAAAGCAGCGGTACTATAGAGTCTCCCCGAAAGTTTTAGAAGCAATGTACGCCGAGATACAAAGGATGCTAGCCGAAGGGATAATAGAGCCATCGAGAAGCGGTTGGTCGAACCCTATAGTGATGGTCAAAAAAGCCGACGGTACGTATCGCCTCTGTATAGACTTTCGCAAGCTAAATCGGGTAGCGAAAACCGACGCATATCCACTTCCAAAAATGGATATGATCTTGGAAAAACTTCGGGCCGCGAAATACATCACGACATTAGATCTAAAATGGGGATACCATCAGATTCCCCTATCGAAAGAAAGTAGAGAATGCACAGCATTTACCGTCCCTGGTATGGGCCTATTCCAGTTCACGCGTATGCCGTTCGGACTCTCAGGAGCTCCAGCGACATTCCAGAGGCTGATAGATTCATTGATAGGGCCGGAAATGGAACCGTTCGTATACGCTTATTTAGACGATATCGTGATCGTTACAGAAACGCTCGAAGACCATAAAAAGTGGTTAAAAATCGTGATTAACCGACTACAAGAGGCGAACCTCACGATAAACCCAGAAAAGAGCAAATTCGGAGTAACGTCTGCTCGTTACTTAGGATTTATCGTAAATCACGAGGGCTTGCAAGTAGATCCGGAAAAAGTGGAACCGATTACGAAGTACCCCGAACCAAAAACAATTAAGCAACTCAGACGTTTTCTCGGAATGGCGTCGTGGTACCGACACTTTATCCCACAGCTATCGACACTAGCCGAACCATTGAACAAATTGTTACGCACAAACATCCCGTGGGAATGGGACGAAGCCCAACAAAACGCGTTTGACGAACTAAAACAGTTAATCGCGACCGCGCCCACCCTCACATATCCTGATTTCACGCTACCGTTCGAGCTGCACACCGACGCAAGCGATTTCGGCATTGGTGCAGTTCTTACTCAGCGTCAAGACGGAGAAAACCGGGCCATCGCGTACGCGAGCCGAACGCTCACGGGAGCCGAACGAAAATACTCTGTGACCGAGAGAGAATGCCTAGCGGTAATTTGGGCGGTGAAGAAATTCCGTCATTACCTCGAGGGGTTTCATTTTACCGTCATCACTGACCATAGCTCACTACGTTGGCTACATAACCTACATAATCCAACGGGTCGGCTGGCTCGGTGGGCGCTCGATCTCCTCGAGTACGATTTTGATGTGGTGCATCGGAAAGGGTCCGAACACCTAGTCCCAGATGCGCTCTCAAGAATGTACGAAGAGGAGGCAGCACTGCCAATAGCCGCCTTGACACCGTTTGAGGACCCATGGTATTGCCAACGTGTGAGAGAGGTTAATGAAACCCCGAGGAAATTCCATGGCTGGAAAGTAACGGACGGTAGACTCTATCGATACCGCCCAAATCCGTTTATCGACTCGGTAATGGACGATATAGATGCCTGGAAATTAGTGATACCGGCCGAACAAAGGCAAGAAGTGTTTAACGAAATCCATCACGAACCCCAGGCAGGACACCTCGGAATCGAAAAAACATACCGTCGGGCAACATCACTCTACTATTGGCCGGGAATGTATCGTGACATTAAAAATTGGGTCAGCACTTGCGACATTTGCCAGAAAATCAAACCCGACCAAAGACCCGCCGCAGGTTTAATGGGAAGACGGGTAATCCAAAAACCATGGTCAGTAGTAGCCACCGACGTTATGGGCCCCTGGCCCAAAAGCGCTTTAGGTTATCAATATGTAGTAATATTTGAAGATTTGTATACGCGATGGATAGAAATAGCCCCAATGCGTAAAGCCAACGCGGAAACGATTATCAAAGCGTTTGAAGACCTAATTTTAAATCGATGGGGAGCGCCCCAAGTACTAATCTCCGATAACGGAACAGAATACGTCAACCAGGCTTTCGATGATTTGACCGAGGCATATGGGATCAAACATTCGTTTACACCGGTATATCACCCGCAGTCCGACCCGGTAGAACGGGTAAACCGAGTAATCAAGACTATGATTTCCGCATATGTCTCCAAAAATCATAGGAAATGGGACGTATATTTAAAAGATCTAAGATTCGCATACAATACGGCAGTACACGGTAGTACTGGCGTTAGTCCGGCATTTTTAAATATGGGTAGAGAACCAAGAGCCTACAACAATCTACGCGACAGAACCGAAGAACCGTTAGACTCAGTACCAGACAACCCACAAGAATGGTTAGAACGGATCGAAAAATTAAAAGAATTGCAAGACTTAGTTTCCCTACAAATGGACAGTGCGTTCGATCGTCAAAAAGTAAGTTACGACAAACGACGTAGACACGCGTTATTCCGGGAGGGAGACCGAGTTATGTGCAAAAGACAAGTTATGTCATCCGCTCGCAAGGGTATCACTCGTGGTTTCGGGGGAAAGAACCAAGGACCATTCACTGTAATACGTGTCTTAGGACCTTCGGTGTATGAAATAGCCACCGAAGAAGGTAGGTCGCTGGGTAGGTTCCCAATAAAGCTCCTTATCCCCTACAGAGAACCTAGGGAGGGGGGAGTAGAGGAAACCATAAAAACCAGATCCTCTAAAAATCCGCCTGTGCATGTTGAATCTGAGTAGTTAGATGCTTATCAAAATGGTGTAAGATAATTTTCTTTAAAATAGTGAGATTTAATTTTTTTTTTTGGATATTATCATTTTTTTTATCGGCAACCAAGAACGTTTTCTATACCCTACTTCAATCGAGAACACCCCCATATAAACAGAAAATTTTCCCTATTTGATTTTCAGAGGAGGAAATCGAATTACGAAGGAAGCAGACCGCAGACGGGAGTTGACTGTCCGTATGGAACAGCTACTGCGCGACTACGATGAAACTAATACCCCGGAGGTCACCAATCAAAGACCGGTACCTCCAAACAATACACAGGAATCGCTTCAGCGACCAATTCCAGCTCCTGTGGAACCGAATAATGGGACATCGGCGAGACCCAGGGCACTGGAAAGGGAGCCTCCACAATATTGGATACCAGCGGGTGCTGAATCCCAACGGAGCCGAGAGATGACCGCCAGCGAGGCAAATAGAGAGAAAAACGAGGCAGGCCCTTCCAGATCCGTACCGTCCTCCTCAAACAATATGGTGGTAAGACCGCCAGCCACAAGTGGTGCAATACCACGTGATCCACAAACTCCCAAAAATAATCGTCCACCAGCATACGTCCGACGTCTGGAGAAACGTCGCCAGGATCAAATGGCCGAAGCTGAGAAGGGACGTCAAGAGGGACGTGCCTATCGTCAAAGACGTGAAACTGAAGAACGTTGGCGGCGAGAGGCTGAAGAAGCCTATCAGGCACGACAAGTGTGGTTGCAGAAAGTTAGAGAGGAACGCCGTCAGCTCCATGAAGAAGCCAACATGGTGGCTCAAAACCTGGTGGACGAGATACTGGAAACAACTTGGATATTGGGACAAGAAGCCGAGAACAAACGACGCCAATTTAATCCAGAGTTGGTAAATACCGCCAATCGAAGGATGTGGTGTTCCAAATGCGGCCAACGCGGTCATCAGGATAAGGACTGCGCTGAACTCGACTAGCTCCCTAAACCGTTAAAAGATCGTGATAATATTTTTCTTTGTTGTCATTAATTGAGAGATAACTATTTAGGTTAGGTAAAGAAGAGTCAATTTTAGTTCAAAATATTTTTTTTTATTAATACTATCTCTTCATCTCTTTCCCCTACCATTTCAGTATTAAAAGAAAACTAATAGGGAAAAGATGAAAAAGAAAAAAAAAGAGGTTTTTTTTTTTTTTTTTGCTTATTTAAATAGGTATATAGTTGGGTACTAATTGGAAGGGATATAGTTTGACTAAAAGATGTGGGGTAGAATACAAAGTTTCTTTTTATTTTTGCTCTCTTCCATCCTACCCGTAACAATTAGTTATGATCGAGTCTAATACTCATATTTTTTTTTGAATTTATAATTTTATAGTTTTGTTTTTTTTCTCCTCGTTTTTGTTGTTGTTCCAAGGAAAAGATACGTTTGAAACAACCGAAGGAACTACCTCTAATGGAATAAATATAATTTTCTAAGAAATTCGATTGTAATATATTAATTTCTGTCCTTCATCCTGCTTTACGGTTCTTTGTTCACAAAAATGAAGTTGGTAAACATTGGAATATACATTTTCTTTAAAAAAAACCGCAGTTGATTTAACAACCAACCAAAGGTAGGTAGCAAGGTCGTTGCTCGTACAAAAGAAAATCGAAAAATAATTTTTTTTTATCATTATTTATTCTTTTTGAATGGCAAAGCATCCGTTTCTCTAAAAAGTCAAAAAGGTCCAATAAAGAGAGTTAGTTTTCCTTTTGCTTTCTCACTGTTTAAACATTTTACAGTCAGCTGGGCAAGAAAGAGAGTTTGGTTACAAGACCCAGTTCAATGGAGAAATATGTTTCGGCTAAGCCCAGGGGAGTTGTGACGTGGATTCTAAATATCCCCGTCATAATAATAATTACGGGGTTCGCCGAAAGCTTATTTCCTTTTTTTTATTTAAAATAAGAAATCGAGAATTGACGAAATGAAAGACTTTTTCTTGAACGTTTATTAAAAATTAATTAACCAAGCTCGGACTCAAAATTCACATTTTGTAAGAAATTAATTTTGAATCATTATTGTAAATATCTTCCCTACCAATTGATTGGTAGGAACAACAACAATTTTTATTGTATGAATTTATATTTTCTTGTTGGAATGAGAAGAACCACACTTCTGGAAAATATAATTATTGTACTCAAATTCAAAAATACTAAAGAAACCACGACCAGAATCCAGTCGATCAAAATGTATTGTCGAAAACGAACTACTGAACACCAGGCCCCAGGAAAGTATTGAAAGCGATACTGATGCTGCCATCTTCATGTCACAGGGCGTACCATAGTGGACATGAACGAGTCTCGGTGCACGAGGCCGGCGCGTCACGAAGGTTGGGTCAGTTCGAGCTTGGTGCTAAAGACGCGGAGTACACGTTTTTCTCCGGGATATCTTTTGCCGAAAGAAATAATTAAAATAAAAGTTAAGATGGAATACCGGGCGATGATTGCCAAGTTAAAAGGTCAGTGATCATCCTCACTATGTCTGGCTGACGTCTCCTGGATTACCAGGTTTACCAGAAAGCCGAAAAATCGACTGGTTTCACCGGTCATTGTAACGACGCCAGAAGTGCGGGTTCTCTCTCTTTCTATTTGTGATTAGTTTCACTTAACAAATTAAAAATATAATAAGTTATATCGAATTTTGTATTTAAATTAATTTGTTTTCGAGTCAGTGCCTTTTCTCTTTCCTTACCACGAAAATTCACGACCTTGAGATATTTGTCAAGTAAAGTTTGGCGCGTTAAATTGTGAGCTCGGAAAACGAGCTAGTCCGGGAGTGCTCATAGTTTAAATTACGGCTGCGGAGGTCCGGGTAGAATTCCTACCTGGCGCTGGAGAGGCTCTCCTAAACGGATCACCGTTGGCCGTATATAAGTTCAGAGCGTGGAACTTATATACTCATTTTCAAAGAAGTATCATCGTCGCCATTTTTGTAATGCTTTTCCCGGTGGAATTTTCCACTTGCCTCATGGCGAGAAAACGTTTTACAACGCATAGAAACGTTAAAAAACCGTGAGATCCGAAGGATTTGACGAATTTGAAATTTTTAAATTTTTTCAAATTTTTTCAAATTTTTTCAAATTTTTCAAATTTTCTGAAAATTTTCAAATCTTGGCAAATCCAACGGATTCAAGCTTCATACGCATAGAAACGTTGAAAAACCTTGAGATCCGTAGGATTTGACGAATTTGAAATTTTTCTAAAAATTCTGAAATTTTGAAAATTTTTCAAATTTTTTCAAATTTTCTGAAAATTTTCAAATCTTGGCAAATCCAACGGATTCAAGCTTCATACGCATAGAAACGTTAAAAAACCGTGAGATCCGAAGGATTTGACGAATTTGAAATTTTTCTAAAAATTCTGAAATTTTTTCAAATTTTTCAAATTTTCTGAAAATTTTCAAATCTTGGCAAAACCAATGAATTCAAGCTTCATACGCATAGAAACGTTGAAAAACCGTGAGATTCGAAGGATTTGACGAATTTGAAATTTTTCTAAAATTCTGAAATTTTTCTAAAAATTCTGAAAATTTGAAATTTTTTCAAATTTTTTCAAATTTTTCAAATTTTCTGAAAATTTTTAAATCTTGGCAAATCCAACGGATTCAAGCTTCATACGCATAGAAACGTTGAAAAACCGTGAGATCCGAAGGATTTGAGAAATTTGAAATTTTTCTAAAAATTCTGAAAATTTGAAATTTTTTCAAATTTTTTCAAATTTTTCAAATTTTTTGAAAATTTTCAAATCTTGGCAAATCCACCGAATTCAAGCTTCATACGCATAGAAACGTTGAAAAACCGTGAGATCCAAAGGATTTGACGAATTTGAAATTTTTCTAAAAATTCTGAAAATTTGAAATTTTTTCAAATTTTTTCAAATTTTTCAAATTTTCTGAAAATTTTCAAATCTTGGCAAATCCAACGGATTCAAGCTTCATACGCATAGAAACGTTTAAAACCCGTGAGATCCGAAGGATTTGACGAATTTGAAATTTTTCTAAAAATTCTGAAATTTTTAAATTTTTTCAAATTTTTTCAAATTTTCTGAAAATTTTCAAATCTTGGCAAATCCAACGAATTCAAGCTTCATACGCATAGAAACGTTGAAAAACCGTGAGATCCGAAGGATTTGACAAATTTGAAATTTTTCTAAAAA
>JUFY01005699.1:0-24533 GCA_001855655.1 Leptopilina clavipes
AAGACCTCTCCAGGAGGAGAGCGCTGCGCGGGTCATTCTTTTGTCGCTTTTTAGTTCGGCAAAAGAGTCGAGAGAGAGAGAGAGAGATGTACGCATGGACCAAGCGCTTGGATTTCAACGAGCGTAAACTTGTGGCTAATGAAGTCTCAATTCAAAGAGTGCATATAGGTGTACCACCACCTTCCCTTCGAGATCAGAGATTCCAATGTAACTATAGTGAGAGAATTGCGTTTTGATATTCGCCGCGGCAATGTTGGGTGTAACACGTTGTTGTTGTTGTTGTTGTCGTTTGATATATGTCAATTTTGCGCATAGGAGAGAGATAATAAATGGAGCTAGTCAAAGATAATGGACGAGCTATCGACATTTTTCTTTGCGATAAAATGCTACTATGTATGCGGCATAATTATTCGCTCGAGTCAAAACTTATCATAGTCGTTTGTTATCGACTTGGTAGGTATTTATTTCCATAAGAACGTATCGAGTTACTATTTAAAGTTCCATTATATGTAGTCACCTATTTTCAAAAATTAATATTCATTTCATCATTTACATTATTCCTGTTTCTTTATTTTTCCAATAGGTCAGAGATTTTATTGAATCGAGTAAATTCAGTACAGTTCTTATTTTTTTGCAGTGCATATACTTTGAATATCTTCAACCTATTTTAAAATATTTTTTACATATTTCAGTAGACAAGGGATATTTTATTTAGAAAGTAAACTTGAACTTGTTGTAACTTTAGAATCAGTAGTAGAAGATTATTTTAGTCAGACAGTGTTCTTTGAAATTTTGCGGAAATTTGTTAATTCAATTATTAATTCTGTCTGACTAAAACCTCCCTTTACTACTTGTAATAAATTTACAATAATTAAAATTATGTCTGACTATTCATATCAACTGTAATAAATGATTACTCAATTATATATCATTGTTTAATGATTTTTTATTTAAAAAAATAAAATTAATTTTTTCGACTTAATGTTTTCCTACCAAAAAATAAAATTATTCAAATAAAATAATTATACAGCATATTATATATTTTAATAATTTATTACAATAATTCATATCAACTGTAATAAATGATTATTCAATTGTATATCATTGTTTAATGATTTCTTATTTCATCAATAGATAAATAGTCAATATATAACATTAATAGATAATTTATCATTAGAAGATAATTGATCAATGTAAGATATATTGTGTATTATCATACCACAGGGTAAAAAAACTAAAATATCAAATCGATTTCTGGTTGCGCTTGTATATCTCTGCTGCCAAATTTATGACGCAATATTATGAATAAATAGAGTGTAACGTTAATCAAAGCTCGATATCACATGAGCGGAATCTATTATAAATTCTCCATTACAGTAACTCTTCCAGTTATATTCAAAAGGTCGAAACTTCCAATTGCTGATAACGACATTCGATTTAAATTAAACCTGTATCCTGAGAGATTTAAAACAGATCAACTGTAAATTTTTGCATAAAATTCTCCCTATTTTTTTACCCCCCTTTCCCTACTGGTTCCCTCTCTCTCTCTTTTTCCCCTTGGTTCGGCATTCTTTCCATTTCTTTATCGTTGTTTTTTTTTTTTTTTTTTTAAAAAGGAGGACGCCATCCAGTTTCGTTTCGACATTCACCTCTGTAATTACCCTGCCACAGGTTTTATGAGACATTTTCTTGAATAGCCGGCTTTCGTAAAGCTTTACCACGTCACTGGAAGCTGGGCTCAATGAAAAGGAAATGTGGGCAAGAGTAGAGACCATACATAGGGGATGGGAGGGGGATTAGACTTGCACCAATCTTTTAATGAAAAGGTACGCGAAATCTTGAGAATTTTTTTTTTTTTTTTGTTTTTTTTCCTCATTTGTTCGAGTAATTTATTCCAAACACAACAAAATGTACAAGGAGCATTTTTCATTTGCGAGTCATTTGTTTTCTGGCAGCTGTACCATGGGCAAAAATTAGATTAAAACTTCTTGCAAAGTTTCTAAACAAACTCAACGAAAAAGGCTATCCTTGGAATACAAAGATTTATTCCTTTTTTTTGCATTTGGCAAGAATGGAGTTTTCTTGAAATTTAATGTAACGTGAAATATTCGAGTCTCTCTATTTTCATCTTATAATTTTAATATGCACAATTGTAAATAAATTATACATTAAGAATTTAGTTCGAAAAGAATTTTCAAGAGTATTTTTTTTTTTTTTTTAATTTTTATGATCGTCAATAAATAAAGTTAAAATCTTTTTGATAACAAGTTGTGTTGTATATGGAATAATGTTTAAAATGTAATGGAAAACTCCTTTTCTTTCTAATGCCTCCTTCAGAACTGTCAAGAAACTTTGGTTTCACATTTCTCAAAGATTCGCTCGTGGGTCAAGTGAGTTATTGGAAAATCGTCGAAGTATTCTTGCAAGCAACTCTCGCTACACAAAATAATACATTAAAAAACCCTTTGGATTCAACTTTGAACTTTAAAGTACTTAAAAAGTTTTGTCTCAATCCCCCCCACTCCCCATTCCTCTCAAGTAGGATAATAATTTCGAATTTATTTATTCTCTTGTACTGAATACAGGAAAATATAATTCTATCTTAAAGAATTATTTATTAACATCCAATAAATATTATATAATTCTTTATATAATATATCAAAACAAAAATTTTCTTTTTTGAATTTTTTTCGAATCCAATATAATAATTACACTTTATTGGAATATATTTTTGAAATAAAATGTAAATCAACCGGTATTTTGTCGATATATATATATATATCTTTGCGTCGAACTCGCAATTCGAGTATTAAGGTTTAATTTGTGCAGTTAATTAACCCAAAGTTTACGCGGAACATAAAACCTGATGCTTTTGGATTGAACCACGTCCGGGGAATTACAGTGTTCGATAAAACTGCTACCACGTTAACAACTGTATGACTATGCTTAATGGTGAAATTCCGTTTGCAGTTGAATTTTTTTTTTTTTTTTTTTTTTTTTTTTTTTTTTGCTTCAATCGAAAACGAATGGTGAAAAAAACGAGTCAACTAAAAATGGGATCAATTGTGTTGATAGTTTCGTGAATGTATTTCACACAGGAGACAATTTTTTTTCAGATCACAGTTTTTAAATCGGTAATGTGATTATTTTTACCTGGATTATGTTGTATCAATAATTTATAATAATTATTGTATCTAATTAGTTAATTTTATGTTTAATTTCTTTATTAGCTTTTATTTTTTTTCCTATTTAGTATTTATATATATTAACTGTACACTGAAAAAAAATTGGCAAATATAAAAATTAAAAACTTTATAAATTGTACGCAAAAGTGTTTTAATCTGACTGATACTGATATATAGTTTATTCAACTCGTTCGAATAATATTTGCGAGGTATAAATATATTTGTTGACAGTCCCTCATTTCATGAGATAAACGAAGCAAAATGATTTATCCAGAATTCTCAATGGGGTGGCAATCGCGTCTACGAGGTCAAAGTTCCTTGTTAGATGACCGTTCGAGGGTGGACTGTAATCATCGAACACCCTGAGGGATATAAAAGAAGAAACAGACGAGATCTTTTCGAGTCAATGCCTTTCTCTCTCTTTCCCTTTGGGACTGAGACTTCGTCAAGCGGGATTACCTTTTTTTTTCGTCATTCTTGTCACGTGTATCTTTCCTCCAGTTCTTTCCTTTTCCATCGTCACTGAATTTCTGCGAGACCTTCTATATGGATCAATATCCGATTAATTTTCCCTCCGCAAGTGAGTAGTCTGCTTACGTGTTTGCCTCTCTCTCTCTCTCTCTCTCTCTCTCTCTCTCTCTCTCTCTCTCTCTCTCTCTCTCTCTCTCTCTCTCTCTCTCTCTTTCTTTCTTTCTCAAGGAAAAGAATCGATTGTCAAGTTATCAGACAAATTGTCTCAACCAGGATGAGCCTCATTTTCTAAAATCCCTTAATGCCGCGCAATACAATTATTTAATGACAAGGGATTAAAAATTATTTGCTTTTCTTGTATTAATAATATTAAATATTAAATATTAAACCATAAGTGGTTATTGAAGAAATTAGCAATTTGATATTTTCTTTTCAAGATTTTATTGCTGGCAGGAGGAAAATTAATCGGATCTCATCACGTGACCCTTCTCTTATGAAGAATACCATTAGATATTCACTGCGCAACGTTATGATCATAAATCAATTTGTAACCTCAACGTAATATGTTCATAATTCATGCTTAGCCTAATGCGATTCTAGGCGCGTGAAAAATTAACACCATTGCAAAAGTAATTCATGTTTTGCACAAATTCCAACCATCAAAATCAAGTCTTCGAGTTTGGAAGATTTTATTTTTTTGAAAAATTCAGAATGCTGTCTATCTTAGTGTTAATAATCTAAATTAAAAAATTATTTCTTCGTATTAATTTAATATCTTTATTAAATTAATATTCAAATTTCCAATTCTGAATCTAGAATTTCTGTCGATAAATTCTTTGGAAAAAAATGAAAAATTATTTACAATATATAACTTTACAAACTTATATATAGAAAAAAAAATGAAGAATTTATTTTCAAATCCAGAGAATTCAATGTAGCGTGATGTTATTATTTGATCGTAAATTGTTCCCCGCGATGGTTGTGGTTAATTTTGCAAATGCACACATTACATACACTCCCTTCGAAAATGGTCCTCTGAGAGAGGCAGGAAGTTATACCTAGTCGATATATAATTCTGCATAACAATTTCGTAATCGTCAGTTCGTCATTACTATTATAGGGTTTTGTTTACTTTCTAAAGTTCAAAATTCAATATAATATCGTGCATATACAATCTATTCATGTGTCCATATCTGTTTATTCATATTTTAAACAAAATCTCGATTCAAACATTTTTCTTTTGTTTTTAATCCTCACATTGTTTGTTAGATAAAATAGGAAAAAAAAACAAAACAAAAAAACAACTTTCAAAATTTTCCATTGTTTTCATATCTCAAGTGAAAAAATAACTGTTACTAAAAAGCTCGTTAAAAAGCTCGCTAAAAAGTATCTAACTATTAATAATTAACTAATAAAATATTTTCTATTCAAAAAGTATTAATTTACTTGATCCATTGAAAAATATTATTTATTATGAAATAATTTGAAAACATTCTTCATTGAAAATAAATCATTGTTTATTGTAATAAAAGTTGTCAGTGCGCCATTTTGTAAATTACATCATGTTGCGAGTAAATGAAAACACACTTGAACCTCTTTTGGGACATTTACTTCATTTTTCCTTATATATATCATATACGTGAAAATCCTCTTTTCCCCCAAGGAGATAAGAGTAGCTGAACGAAATAAGAGACAAGTACGATAACAGAAGATTGAGACATGAAAAAGTAAATTTATCTTTAATCAAGCTTAATACTATTTTTCGAGACAATTTTTCAAGCACAAAATCTTATCGCAATATTAATGAAAAAAAATTTTTTTTAACTTATTGAACGTAATTTTTGTTTAATGAAAATAATTTCATTGTATTTAATCATATAGAAAATTCAAAAGGAGAAAAAATTTTTTTCAAGAAATTAAATACCGGAAAATTACATTTTTCAAATGTAAATTTAATTAAAAATCGTTTAGTTGTCATAACTCAGTGTGCGATATAATTGCGAATATTTCATGGAAATAATTTTCATTTTCCCTAACATTTTCCGCTAAAATTATAATTGCTCCTCAAGGGATTCTAATTAAAATAAGTATATTTAAGAAAGAATGTATAATTATATTAAAATAGATTATAGTTCGTGAAAGCAATTTTTTAATCAAGCTAAAAAGATACTTTGCTTTTATCAAACGAATGTTATTATACGAATATATACTATTTTCCAAAGTTTTCAAATACGATGTTTATTTAATTAAACTAAGTGCATTCGATTTCAAAGTTTTGGTATAAAATTTAGATGCGTATTTCCAGTCAAGCAATGAAGAAATTTTTACTCATTTTTTTTAATAGTTGCGAGAATATTAATATTTCATGGAGGAAATGAATTTCTGATGAAAAAATGACAAGAAATTTAAATGTCTGACTATAATTAAGTTTAACTACTGAAAAATATTTCAGTCTTTCGAAAGTCTGACTAAAACTCACTATTACCACTGATAATAATATAATAAATTCGACTGTCTGACTAAAATTTACTTTAACTACTGATAGCGAAAGAATAGAAAAAAGCTGTCTGACTTTAAATGAATTTTACTACTAATTTTATTATTTACTTAAATTTGAAGTCTTACTGACACCTTTTACTTCTGCTGAGAAAAATGTAGTCTGACTAATACTGACTTTCACTACTGATTCAAAAAATGCGAGAATAAAAATAATCTGAAATGTCCAACTGAAACCGATTTATACTACTTATTTCTTTTTCAATTAATTTAACTATCGCCTTGAGAAGGTCTGACTGGAAATGACTTATACTACTGAGAATAAAATTCAGAAAATATTAACCATTCCGTCTGACTAAAATTAATTTTTCTACTGATTGCTGCTAAAATACAAAGTGACTGCAACTTTCTTACTACTAATTCTAAAATTAATATAATAAATAAAAATACGAACATAAAAAATACAAAAGGAAATAAATAATCTTTTTATTTCATGGTTGCAATAATTTTGCTTGCAATTTGTAAATTCCTATTAGTTAATTTCTATTGCCATTAATAAGAATTATTTTCATCTATTTTACTGGAGTTGCTTTTGTCTAATTCGCGGTTATATATGTGTGTGACCAACATTTACGAGTATGTGTATCTAGCATAGGAGAATCAGAAACAACAGCCATTTCCGTTAGACTGGCGGCTGACTAAACATGAACTTTATCTACTTCCCTATATCTAATTCTCTCTCTCTCTCTCTCTCTCTCTCTCTCTCTTGCTCTCTCCCACTGCTTTTCATCCCAATTATACCTACAACGTAAATTTGCGCGAGTAACGTTAAAAAAATATCATGAAAGATAATTGAGTAAAATAAACATTTTTTTCTTCCCCTTTTTTTTTAATTGAAAAGAAAATGCGATAATAAACGTTTGGCAGCATTTATTATCTTGAGCTGAAAAATAAAACGACAAACGTTGAAAAATAAAAGTCATTAAAATTCCCTAAGCATTGAAAAGAAAATTTAATAAATTACACACCAACTAATTTGCAACGTATTTCCAAAGTTGAACATTCACCGCAAATGTAATAATTAATTTAAAACCCATTTTCCCAGTTGAATGCGCTGTAATTGGCGAAATTAATTATTTCGCGGCTAAATTAATATTATCTCATTTGTCACATATGTAGACTTGGTTTTTTTTTCTTCTCACATTCATAAATGTCTATTTATCCGTTGATTCAATTTTTTTCCCCATATTAAAAGATTTTCCAATTTAAAATACTATTTTTTATTGTTTATTTTTTTTTTTTGTCAACATATTCATGAAGCTTACGAAGTTAAGTAATTATTTAATTGAAAATATCTTCCTTTTGTTTGTGCAACAGGAATTAATTAATTTTCGCAATAGTGAATCGATTGGGTTACGCGATTTTCAAAACTGAACATTATATAAACCTTGACAACGTGATTGAATATTGGAATTACGTAACTCTCCATCAAATGTCACGTATTTACTAAGAAGCTAATTACAAGAAAATAAGAGCCAAAAGTAGATTGATTGTTTTGAGAGCAAGCGGAGAAAATAAACAATCGAAAGAAGAGAAAATTCCACTATGGCCATCGTAAAAGATTTCCTCACATATATACCTAGAGGGGAAAATTAAAATATAAATAGAAAATTGTTCGGAAAAATGAGAAATTATCAAAGAATGAGAAATAAATGAAATATAACGAAATAGTGAAATGAAGAGTAAATTTTCAGTAAAAAGAAATTTTTAAAATGGAGCGGAAATTGTTTTTTTTAAAAGAAAAGAAACTATACATATTAATTAGTGGAACTATTTTCTCATGAGGAACTCGGTCCGATTAAATGTTCGATAGCTTTGCTGAGTGCCCATTAAATTCATGGGCCAATGAATATTTGGCACATTCTCTTACATAAAAACTCGGATGCTCCAGCACTTTAGTAAAAACGAAGGATTCTAAATGTATAGCCACTGTAAGGTGAAATGTTCACAAGAGCCAAATAGCACTCGCGAACTTCGTGTAATATATCCCATAAACATAAGATATGTTTTTTTCCCCCAAAAAACAAGAATCATATTCCAAATGGAACATGCTTTACCAGATGCAATTTTCCAAATATTGCAACATCTCTCTCTCTCTCTCTCTCTCTCTCTCTCTCTCTCTCAGTCTCAAGTTCAATCAAAATAAACTCAAACTTATAATAAATATTGCCAAGAAATTTTTTTCAAGTATTTTATTTTTCTCTCCAAGTTGGAGAATTATGGAATGAAAAATTACGATCGAAAAATCTCTTTTTGTATTTATTTTCAAATTCAGAATTGATTTCATCCATTTCAGAGTCTAAAGAAAATATCCATTCATATCAGAAAAAAAATTGATCTGAAATTACTGCGTACTCAATTGCTTCAATTTAGAAATTTCCCTTCCCTATATTTTGTCGATGATTTATATAATTTTTTTTTCATCCGATAAATAAGGGTCAGGGTGCTTATATATGGAGCAAGAAAAAATATAAAAACCCTTCGTGCGTATTGAAAGAATCCCCTCGAGCTGTTAATGCTTGATTTAGGGATAAGATGATATATGTCAAAATGTGACAAAGTCTCTGTATTTATTTACCAAACGAAAAATCAAAAAAAAAAGGAAAAGGAAAATGAAAATTATTTTATTTCCTCTTTATCCGTTAAATGGTTTTAACGATCGTAGTACTTGATTCTCAGAAAGTTGTCACTTCTTAATGCACAGTAAAAATAAAATCTTATTTTAAGATGAGTCTTAAATTCAGCACTGCTAGCCATAATGTAAATTGTATGTAAAATCATTGCGTAAATTCAGCAAAGGCTGTCTTAAAAATTTTGCATCTTAAAATAAGACATCTTTTCTGCCTTAAAATAAGACTTTCTTTTTACTGTGTGGAAATCTTTTCCCTGTTGCTGAAAAAGCACTCATTCGGCACTCTATCAAGTTTTGAAACCCTCCTTCATGCCCTATAATATACCATGTGAGACTTGAACGATAAATTAGTGTCATTCTAGCAATTTTCAGAGAATTTAGTAGCTAAAATATTACCCCAACTTATAGCGTCAAAAAAAAAATGAAGTAATAGGTGATAATTATTTTGTGTCGTCAATCCATTTTTTTTACTTTATATTTCTTTTAAGTTTTAACAATTAATTTTTCTTCCATTCAAATTCAAATTCAAATTCCAAAATTGTTCCGACTATGACAAAAGATGTAAATTAGAATTGAATGAAAAAAAAAATAAAACCGAAGAGAAAAAAATAAACAAATGATAGAAAACAATTGGTACGAATTAACGAAGAAATTTTGCTTCAAAATGTTCCGCTTTGTCTATATTCCATTCTTGAAAATTAGCGTCTTCTCTTATCTGAGAAACGTTTTTTTAAGTTTAACGAGAGTTTCAATATAATCTTTTCGAAAAAACGAAAACTATCTCACCTTGTGCAATTTCGCTGCGGCGCAATTCTGTCTCTTTAAAGAGAAGCTGGGGGCGAACTTAGAGAGTGAACCCGCTCACACAAAAGACTTGAATCGTACCAATTGCCGGGTATAGCGTACAATGAGCGGATAACTTGGACATTGAACAGTGGATATCGTAGTCGCGATTGTCACTACTGTTCAATTGGTTTCTATACGTCAAAGTATGTATGTAACTCTAGAGCAGGAGAGAAAGGGCGGGAGAAATGTTACAATTGACCAGTACTTGAGTAAATAGCCACGAAAGTGTTAGTGCTAAATCCTCTTATTCACCAGACACAACACAAACATTTCCGCTGGAGTAAATGATATGTCATTATATTCCTTATCTACAGCAATATCCATTGTCATATTATTTCCTCTGGGGGGAGAAACTTCTTGAAACATCGCAATTTCTTATGAAAAAAATTTCCTACAAGGGATTTTTACAATCACTTTGTCCTAAACTGGCAAAACTGGCTAGAGCCTTGTTTGGGCCCTATTTGAAATTGACCAAACTCTTCATGACAAAAATGTCCCACTTGGAGCTACTTATTAAAAAGTTGCATCAAGCGCCTTGGCAGGAAATAGAAAAACTATTTTAGCCCCTGACAAAGCCCTACAAATGTTTACAAATGGTCCCTTACTAGAGCCTTATTTTAAATACGGAAAAGTAAATCATTAATAAGAGGAAGAAGATTGAAGATTTTATTGAAGAAGATTTACTTTTAATGATAAAAACTGTTTTTTCACCTTGAAAGACCTTTCTAACAATGTAACATAAATCCAGAAAATATCTAAATTTACAAAATAAAAGTCATAAGACACAGTTAAAACGAAAAGTAAAAATAAAAATCATTGCTGTTCAACTGAAATGAGCATTGCATCAATTTCAAAGTTGACGTAATGAAAGTATAAAAATAAAGTTGAATGCGAGAGATTTAAACGATGAAAATTTAATGAGAACGGTTTTGAATCGTCTTTAGACAGAAAGCCCGTAAACCGAGAAAGGCATCAGGTTATCTCTCGACCGCAATCAGATTCTCTTAAGATCATTTAATATTTATTTACTAGCTACTTTTTCATGCCCAGCCTCCCTCAAGAAAAGAACTGTATATTTACTATAAAGAGAGAGAGAGAGAGAAGCAAGTTCGACCTACTCACGTTACGAGTTAAAGCGCTTTATTTTTTTTCTCTCTTTGAATACCCTCCTTTTTTTTATCTTCGTCTTTAAAAAAACAACACTGGAAAAAATCAATTTTACACTCCTCGTACAATAGCACTTTTGTAAAGTAGGACTACGTAATGTTATTATCGCGCGACATTTGAAGGTTTATATTTATTACGTTTGAAGAGGGAAAATTTTACGACTATAGTCATCTAGTCGGAATGAATTACTTTTGTCGAGTTATCGTTCTTTCTTCACTTCGGAGAAAAATAGTGGTAGGAATTGTCGCGCAACGTTCTTTCTGTAGGAACCACGCCCTCGTTACTTTCCTTCGGGCGCTGATTGGCTTTGGTTATTTTCAGTTGCGCGCGCAGTGTACTTTCTCCACAGGCCACGCCCTCGATGTCAATCGCCACGCCCTATCAAGCGCAGTGTTTAATATTTCCAATTGCGCGCAACGTACTTTCCGTACAAGCCACGCCCTCGTTGCATTCTATCAAGCGCCGATCTTTATTTTTTTTTTTAAATTGTTTTCTCACTGAAATGCAGTTGAAATAAATTTGATATATATTAGAAAAAAACTTGTCAGGAATTTATCATTTTTTTGTTTTTGTTCACAACACCTGCTCTTGACAAGAGTCATATTTATTTGTGAAGTTTGAAATTACACGTGGCTTTTGATGTTTGTCAGCACTGACCTTGTTTTCCGGTAATGGTGAAGCGTAAAGGTAACCGTGTAATGCGTATAGTTTAAACTCATCATATTACACAAGTGTGCTTTGACCATGGTATGCATTTGAATAATGGTCTCCTGACTTATGCCTGACAGTTTGAGTAATAGCGACGCGCTGAGATAAACACACAAAGCGCTCATAAAGACACAACACTGATTATTGTTTCAACAACTAGCTTGTCATCACATTTCTTTTGATATATATACGACTATAAAATCATCAGGTGGTGGTATTATTTTTTTTTTTCGTTAAAAATTAATTACAGGGAAAAATTGAATGCAAGTTTGGTGAATGTATATGAATGATGTGAAATAGAAAAGAGATATATTTACAATAACGAAAATGCTTTCAGCGCTATATATCTTATAAAATGCATTGACTGCAGTGAATTTCAAATATAGATACGTTCATTGTGTCCCACCGCACCCGCAGTGTTCAAAGAGCTATTGAAAGTAGAAAGTACTCTCTTCAGACGTCTCTCTATTCTTTTTTTTTGCGCACACAATTTATTAAGTTTCTTCTATTCTTCTCATTTACTTCAGGTCTTCAGGAAATCAAGTTGAGATTTTCATTCTGTGATATCGCTTTTATAAATGCTGGCGAAAGCAGATCTTGTCGATTTTCCTCCGTCACTTAAGAACCGCTCTCTCACTCTCTCTTTCTCGTCTTCTCTTCGATAGAGATATTTTTACATAGCTTTATTCCCAATCAGTCTCTCACTGCCAATGTCTATTGTACGTTTTTTACGACCCCCCCCCGGTCTCTATTGAATTTGTGCGGCTTTTTTCCACGATTTCAAAAATCCATATTACGCGCGAGATGCGAAATTTAATATCTAACATATAGAGATGCCTCTTATTATATTCGTTTTTACATCAGTGGAAAAAATTCTTCTCTCTTATTTCATTCTCAATTAAAAATTGTCATCTCTCCGCTAAAATTAAATTTAAATTAAATTACTATAAATGAAATAGAATTATTTCTTTTATATAGGTAAAAATAGAATTCTCCTCAAATAAGAATATAGAAACTAGAAAGAAAAGATTAAAATTGAGAATAAGAGAAATAATTTTAATAGGTTTCGAGTTTCGATTCCATTATTTAATAAATGGATGAGAATAAATCAAATGACATACATTGGAATGAAATTAAATTGAAATTAAATATAATGGAAATGAAAATCTTTATTTAAGTAATAAAATGCGCATTAATTGAAGAAAAGTGTGTTTTTAATTGAAAATTAATTTCAATGGAAGGTGAAAATAAAATTTCAAAGTTTCGCGAGTCAATTGAAAAGTGAAGTTTTTTGAAACAGAAAAACGTGTCTCTTTACTGATTGAGAGTCATAACTTTTAATGGGAAAATTTTCGCAAAAAAAAAAAAACGACTATTATTTTTTTGCAGTTGACCCAATTTCCTTTTGTTTTTTTCTTTCTCACTTGTTAATAGTTTTGTATAAAAATTTTTGAAAAAGAAATTTTGAATACCAGGAACTTTAACATTTTCTAAAAAAGCAAATTTTACATAAATCGTGTATTCCTCCTGTGCGATTAACCTTTCGCTACGTACGTCAGTTTGATTTTTCCATTTCTCATGCGTTTCTCTGAGAGTTTTACCTTTATCCTCGAATGGTTTCGAGAAATTTGAAAAAAAGGAGACAAATCCCAAAGGACGGGATGTCGTTTCAGTTCCGAGCTATCGGTTTCGTATCCAAGTTTCTTCAAAACTCGGACCGTGCACAGCTTTAAGAAACAAGACAAATTATCCTTACTAAAGAGGGTCGCGGACAGGATTCTTGTACTTTTTTACGAAACAAGACACGTTACCTTCGAAATACAAGTCCAACTTAACAGAATCTCAAGAGAATTCCAAAATAAAGCGCGAATCGAATTTTCCCAAAAATCTTAAATGTTTAGAAATAAAATTAAGAAATACATATTAATTAATTATATAAATAGCGAAATATTTTTTCCACAAGTTCATTTCGCTCGTCCCTTAAACTGAATGACAAAAAATGCATTTATTATTTTTTTTAAATAAAAAATCAGTGAGATTTTATTTATTCAACTTTTAGGGGAGTACAAGTAATTATTGTAAATTGTAATTAATAACTAAAACGCAATTGTTCAAAATTTGAATGAATAAAATATGACGTTAAAAGGCAAGGGGTATTAAATTTTTTTGTCAATTAATTTACATGTATTTGTAAATTCATTTGAAATTCAATGCGCAAAAGACGAAAGCTCATTATTAATAATGTGCAACATACGTGTTTATATATATATATATGCTTAATTACAATTTTCATTATTGGATTACGAGCTTAATAATAATGTACTTGTAAATAAAGGATATTATAATATACTAAAACATATTAAGCCGGATTTTCGTTATGTTTAATAATCTGGCATCATGTTGAAAATTGATCGTCATAATGAAGGTGTCCATTATATCTGTGCCGGGAACATTACCTCATTGAAACGGTTGATTGTCGTCTACTCGACACACTGAAATTATGTTCTTTATCGATCCTTACACATATATACATTGTATCCGATTATTTGGCATCTATCGTTTTATTGGCATTCAATTTAAAATAAATGGAACGAAGAATTGGCATAAAATTCAATCAACACGCACTCAAGTCTAAAGAATCGTTTCCAACTCAGATATCCATGTACATATATTTACATATTTATTTATTCACTTCGTTCCTTATTTATTTACTCTTTTCTTTGTTTGATTATTTATTTATTTAGTTGTTCATTTCAATAACTTCTTTACTTCTTTATTTATTTACTTATTTGCAAATTTGCTTCACTTATTATATATTTATTTATATCTTCATTTTTTAATCGCCAGAAAATTTCAATTGATTAAATTGAATCAATGTTTTATTCTAAAAATTGTAGTTTTTGTAAAAATTTTGTTTGCTTTACTTAATTTTAATACAAACAGAAGTTGTTTGTTTTTTAAAATTGTTTGAAACTATTATTATTTTATTATTTTATATTATTATATTCTTATAATTTTATTATTATAAGAAAATATTTTTTTACGTTAAAAGTATTCTTTGGGAACATTTTTCTTTACAAAAATGGAAAAATTTAAGCCAAGGTATCATATTGTTTTTATTTTTAACATGAGTTTAATAAGATTCTTTTGAAAATGTTATTTTCAATATATTTTATTATTAAAGCTTATCGTGCTTCCGGCTTTCTGCAATATTAAGTCTCATATCTATTTAGTAAAAAGAAAGGTGCCATGAAACTTGAGTATGAAAGCGTCCTTATATAAATTTTTTTTCTTTTTAGTAAATTTTCCCTATATGCTGCATTTTTTTTTTTTTTGATCTTTTAGTGTAAAAATAAATATTTATTTTATTCGGTATCTAAAATTACGTTTCTCTAAATTAAACATTACATATTAAATATGCCTGCAAACAAACGAAAGTAAATCGATGAAAAAAGAAATATTTATCAAATAACGAGAGTAATAAAAAAATCATTTCTAAAAGAAGAAAAATAATCACAATGCTTATAATCTTTTTTTTTCATCAAGAATATGAAATAAAATTTTATCACTCAAGAAGAAAGGGGATAGAGATTTTTAAATTGTTCCAATTTCCACTTCCTGATAATATATACAAAGCAACAAGAATAGAATAAACTTTTCTCACACATATAGAGCTTTTGATAAGGGGCGAAATGGGAATAAGGAAGGCGAAGAGAAGCTGGAAAACTTGTTGAGAGAAAAGTAGGCAAAAGGACTGAGCGGATGCAGAATAGTAGTAATGACAATAGGAAAAGTAGAAAGAAGGCGCCACTTTGCAGCTATTGTCCTTATCGGGCAGGTCAAAGAGAGCAGAACAAAGATGGCAAATAGAGACAGAGGCCGGGAAGAAAAAGGAGAAAAAAAGAAAAAAAGAAAAAAGAAAAAAAGAAAAAATGTGGAAAGGAAAAAAAAGGGAAAAGAGAGAAAAATGTTTAAGAGCAAATCGTATAGAGAGAGAGAGAGAAAAGAGAGATCCGATTCCGACATTCAAGAAGGTTTTGGAAGTGAGAAAACTATGTTATTCGTAGAATGGTGGGCGGTTTTTGGGGTACAATTACAAAGATAACCCGCGTTCATATGAGCCGCCATGAGAGTCGAATCCTCAACGCCCTTGAGAGAGGGAAATAGAAGAGCATAATACTCTCTAAACGAACAAACGATTTCATATACGAAAATTCCGGAACGATGGAACTCACTCTCGAGAAGCAGCGATGAACGCTATCACGTTAACTTTTGGGTAAAACAAATTGAAGACTCAAAGTGGACGAGACAGAGTGTGTGTGTGTGTGTATGTGTGAAAGAGTTTTCTCTATAACGCTCGGATTCTCCCATAATACGTATTAAACCGCAGCGTTTCGATCTCCTGATACGTTAGATAAGGATAGATAGAAATTGTGCTTGGCAATTTCAGAACAAATAACGACCTACTCGTCTTTCGTTGAATGAAGATACGCTTTACTTACTTTCACGGAAACACTCAGTCATGAATGCTTTTTATTTGTTTACCCAGGAAACCCTCGCCGAGAGAGTGCATCAAGTTTCTCGTCTTAGCTCCATGAGATGATGCTCTACTTAGAATAACCTTTTCATATTCATATATAGGTCACTCACATTGCCGGCAAATTGAATGCATTAATCTATTCCAGAAAAAAAAAATAGTAGAGACGGTCCATATATTCCTAGTATTACGTCAGCATATTTTTCAATTTTGAGAGTGGTATATGAAAATAGCTTGTAATCAGACAAAAAATGGATGAATTTTGTTTTGTAATTGTTATTAATGTTGAGTAGTGATAGTGAATTTTGGTCAGACGGCAATAATCAAATATACCAGTAGTGGAAATCATTTTTGGTCAGACAACTTTAATTCTTATATAAATATTGTCGTAATTTCTATTTTTGCCAGTTTTCAGTAGTATAAGTCAATTTCGGTCAGACTTTACAAATTTTCGGTTTTTAATTTCAGTATCAACGGTAAAAATTATTTTTACAGTCAATATTTCTTTATTATTGTCATTGAGTACCAGGGATAAAAATATGTTTCGATCAGACAGAATTATTATATGTTGTAATTTTTATATCAGTAGTAATAGTGAATTTTGGTCAGACGTTAATAATAAAATATTCATTAGTAATAGAAATCATTTGGTTCCATTTAGGAAGAAATTTACGTTCTAATGTCCATTCAATGAGGAATAATAAATCCTCTTGTCTTATATTGAATTCTATAATAATTAATAGAATATTTTTTTGGCATTCATATTTTAAAATCATTAAATTTTAATGAAATGTGAAATTTTACATAAAATACTCCAAATATTTTTTTTCATTATTTTTGTCCTTTAAAATTAATTGTTCACGTAAATAGTTTTTGGTTAAATATTCAAAAGGGAGTTTCATAATTAAAAAGTAAAAAGTAAAAAGTAAAGAGTAAAAATAAAAATAAAAATGATTTAATAATGCTCGAGGTGAAAAATTTCAAACATTTGGAATGAAAAAGAAGAAAATAATTCATTTTTGCCTTTTATGTATATATAACCTACTTTTGGTTAAAGTAAGCGATAGTAT
Organism: Leptopilina clavipes; assembly: GCA_001855655.1. Taxonomy (NCBI): domain Eukaryota; kingdom Metazoa; phylum Arthropoda; class Insecta; order Hymenoptera; family Figitidae; genus Leptopilina; species Leptopilina clavipes. Next base: position 17,173 of record JUFY01005699.1, read on the forward strand.
AACATTTCAGTTTTTTAACAGTTGTGAAAATAAAAATAAATGCAATAAAAAGATATAAACATATAGGAGGGAGAATTTTAATAGTTGAAAGTTGTATAACGAGCAATAAAGAAAGTTTTTCATTTTCCTACTTCTCAGATAGCAAAACTTTGTGTTGTGAGAGACTCCTCAGAGATGGAAGTATGGTAGTTATAAAGTTATCTTAGAGCAAACACTGCGCATTCTATGATATGTAAATCAAATTAAAATAAAAGGACACGTGTAAAGCATAATGCGTACATCCAGGAATGTGAATAAATAATGTGTTTGAAAACAAGTATTAAAACCCTTTATGAAATAAATCGTTTCCATGTATAGGAATGCGGGAATACACATATATATATATCTGAGAGCCATATTCAGCCATTCATAATTTTAATGGCACTATTTCCAAGTCGAGTTAATGGCGATTTGCTCTCCTACCGTTGTTATACAGCGGGCGCTTCTCGCGAAACTCATCTCTCTGTCGTTGTAAAAATGTAAATTTATCGCCGGCAAACTGGACCATTTGTGAATTTATTCTCTTTAAGGAATAAGCCAATACAATCACAAAACTCGTAAACTTCAAATTACCCACAAGACGAGAAAAGAGAAAGACAAAATGGGAGAAATTATTTCATAAGATAATCTTCATTTAAACTCCAACTACAACGAATCAATAACACTTGAAGTAATTTCCGCAGAAAATCTTCAATAATCACTTCATTTAGGAATACTTGAAGATAATAGTTCTAATAAATAAGTATTATAACTTCTCTTCGAAACTTGTGTTTCATGACGAGAATCTTGCAAAAATTAATAACACTCGGATAATCTTTCGAAACACGTTTCATCTATTTTTGGATAAAGTTTATTATTTCTTTAATTGTTTCAAAAAGTAGTTCAAGTGAATTATTAAAAGATAAACTTCAATAAATAAGCATTGCTTTAAGATAGTAAATATGTATCTAAATAATCTAAAATCTCGATGATAATTATAATTAATTACTTCGAAATAATCTCCTTCGTTCTTAGTTTTGCAAAAAAAAAAATTCAATCATTTTGATAATCTTCAATTACTTCAGGATAACATCGAAAAAAAAACTTTAATTAAACTTCCTTCTCTCATCTTCAGCGATAAAACATCAAATGTAGTTTAAGATTAATATTAATTTTCATCCCTTTGCAAAAGCATGAACTAAAATTAATACATTCTAAATCCGATAATTATGTTTATAAGACAATTATTACATTATGAATTATAATTATTAGATTGTTCCTTGGAGGGATAAACCTTAGAAATCTTGGATCTTTACTTCTAAAATAAATAATTAGTTATAATCTTTCTTAATTTTGTAAAATATTTCCCAAAGAAACACATTTTTCGGTTAATTATTTTACTTCTTTTATTAATATTTCTTATACTTTTATCCAGTTTTTTGATGTTCTTTTTCCATTGTAAAGACTTTTTCCTTGAAATAAAAATAACGTAAATTCTCGAAAACGAGTTGTTAACAGTTTTTCATCATGAAAATGATTACCTACGTATTTTACGGTACGAGGTTGAATGAATTGTTACGTTTTGTTGTTGGCATTACAGGAGAAAACTGGAAGTCTCTCTCGCTACAGTAATCTGGATTCTGAGCAAAGCTGCTTAGAACATTTTAATGAACATTCCAGGCGAAAGGACGATAACAGTGTCCAACCTCTCGAAACAATGGGAGGTCCGTGACGTTATCGTTCGTTTTGAATGGATGAAGATGTTATCGTTCTAAAGGAACAGGCATTCGAGTGAATCCTACCATGGATAGTGTCAGAAATTTACAGGATGTATCGTTCATGTTATTTTTAAGCTCAGCTTAAACGACACACTGCTTTCTCTAATTTAATGACACACTTTTTCTCTTAATTTTTCACGTATTTTTATTTTTTTTTCCCTTCTCTCTTTTTATTCTTTTTATTTAATTCTCGAAGATTTTATTTGCTTCAGTTCATTCTTCTTTATTTTTTTACTATTTTTCATAAAAGAGTATTTTTCTTTTTAAAAAAAGAAAAATGCTTTTCTTCAAAAGACAATTTTTTTCGTACATACAAACCATTTCAAGCTCCGTTTGAATTAATGTCTGTGATTTATTTATTTTTTGTTCCTTTTCGAGAATTTCAAAAACATTTTTTGTTGTATGTAATGTATTTTATAAACGTCTATTCTTTTTTATTATTTTGGAAATTAGATTAGAATTAGTAACAATTATTTAGATGATAAGAAAGTTAAATGTAAACTGTAAGTAGTAAGAGAGAGTTTTAGTCAGACGTCCAAAGTCTTAGTAGTAGTGAAAGTATGTTTTTTAGACATGATAACCAAATTTATTGTTTAGTATTATCAGTAGTAAAAGAAAGTTTTAGTCAGACTTCGAAAGTAGTATTAGTAGTAAAAGTACGCTTTGGTCAGACATAATAACCAAATTTATTGCTTGGTATCATCAGTGGTAAAAGAAATTTATAGTCAAACTTATAATATAACATTTTTGATGTTAGTAGTAAAAATTTGGTATAGTCAGACAGTAATCTATTAAAGTACTAGTAGTCAAAGTCAGTTTTAGTCAGACACAAGTAGTAATCTTCAATTACAGTCAGTCAATTTTCACTTATTTTTTAATAACTATCAGAAACTATCAAACTATCGGAATTTTTCTTTTTTATTAATTATTTATCCAGAAAGACATTTTTCTCTCTTGTAATTTCTGTATCAGTAGTATAACTCAGTTGTAGTCCGACATTTTGAATTTTTTACTGTTAAAAATAAAGGTGATTCGTCAGTCAAAATTTCTAAAAAAAAAATTTCATTTTGATGACAGTAGAAAAATTATGCTTTTGAAGATAAAGAATTCTTCTTTTTTTTCTGTAATAATTATATTATCAGTAGTAAGAGTCAATTTCAGTCAGACTCTATATAGATTCTAATGTATTTATTATCCAGAATGTTTTTGATGGAAATTTGTGTTTAGTACCTACTAAAATTCTATACCATGATTAATTGAATAATATTGAAAATACATCCTTCTCGTTCGTAAATTCTATTATTCCATTGTAATAGAATATTTAACATCAACTCGATTATTCTAGTTGTCATTAATTGTAGTAAATGGTTAATTATCAAGCTGCAACGTGGGCTCAATGATTGGATTTGCTGTTCATTTGCTTGTGCAATTTCACGCATAGATGGTTTCGGTGTCAGATGACAGGTAGAAAATGGAACAATCACATGATAGGACGAGACGGTCTTCTTCCTTTTTTTCTCCCCTAGTCTAGGGTCACTGTCCGTGAAATTCATAAATAGATAAAGTCTCTCTATCTTGTACTCGCTTCAATGGATTTAACGATCGTGAATACTGTCCTTCATATATAACTTTAACCTCATGTTGATCTTACATAAAATTATGTTTTCAAATATACAACGAAGAATTTAAATCTTCTAATCTATTTTCAAGAAAATAAGGTTTTTCTCAATTTTTCCTATAAAACAAAGAAGATCTTTTGCTTTTATATTTATTTATTTTTAACGTAAAACTATCAGTTTTAACTTAAAAATAAGTTTTTCATTTCAAAATATTCTTTATTTTATAAACTTAAAAGGGAAAAAAAATCAAAACTACCTAAAGTGATTTTTAAAGTCTTTAATTAACGACTGATAAGGTTTAAAAATATTTTCCTATGTGAACATTAATTAATGTTTTACTACGTGATTGATAATGTTTCATTATATTATGAAATATTTCTTATCTGTTTTAAATTTTCTAAAAAGTTTTCATTTTCTCGCGTGATAAAACTTTGTGCTTAAGTAGTGCAAACGAAAGTTTGGTCAGACGGGGAGTGATCAATATATTCGTTGGGAAAAAAAATTCCCCATCCATAAGGAAATATCTTATGGGAAAAAATTAAAGCAATCCAGAGGGGCAAAATTTTTGAAATAATTATATTTGAGAAAATATCGCTAATCTCAATATGCAACACAGGTAAGAATTTTTTTTCCGATTTGCGAGTAATTTCGTGCATGACACTGTGTTGTATATTATGATAATGAAACAATATTTGAATAATAGAGGGAGAGAGCAGGTGTCGCTTTATCTGCTAGTCAACCAAAGCAAGATGCGTGAATGGGAAACAAGAAACGTTACCCAAGATATCGTCTCGGTGGAATATAATTTGAATCGAGGAATATTCATGAGTGAGAGACGTGATATTTCGTTTGTACATATTTATGCTGTGCAGATGGACACCCAACGCTTATTTCCTAGGTCAAACAGCTTTGCTTTTGCACAAAGCAGAAAATCCAGGATAGAAATGCCAGTTCGCACTTCAATTAGCCAAAGTGCATTGCTAAAAGTGATGATGTACAGCGGTACAACTTGTCACGGCAACTGGTTGCTCCATATTACTGAGCATATATATACCTATATATTTCACAACGCTCCGAAAAACAAAGTTTCCTCACCCATATGTATACATATTGCTCATTAAACAATTTCCTCCGCAAATGTAACAAACTTTACCACACAAAACTTTCTCTGATTTCATTCTGAATTCAATTGGTTTTTGCTGTTTGTGAAACTTTATTAATGGAACGCTGCTTCTGACAAGGAATAAAGAAAAAAAAAACGGTTTACAGAAATTTCCTCATTTTTTCCAACAAAGTGGTTTACGGAAACTTTAGATGATTAAGAAAAATTGATTATATTTTTCTTCTATTTTGCAGAGAAAATCTGCCTGACTAAAGTTTACTTTTACTACTTATAGAATTAGAGGATTTATTAAAAAAATATGTCTGTGGATAATATACGTTTACTACTGATAGTGAATTGGCTGACTGAATTCGGATTTTACTACTAACAATTCTAAGAAGTTTCGTCTGACTAAAGCAGTCAGTTTCTACTGACACTAAATTGGCTGACTACAATAGACTTTTACTACTGAATTGGTAAATCACGATTCCAATAAAATTTCCACCTGACTAAATGTGACGAAACAAAAATTACTTGTTCTCGGAATAAATTCCGAGAAATTGTCCGACTAAAATTGACTTCTACTACTGATACCACAAGCTTGGTGGGGAAAAATAGCTAAATCACGTGCGTCACTGTTGATTTTTTCTTCCTCCTTCATTCTTTTTTTTTTTTTCTTTCTGAAAAATCCTTTTTGCCTTGAGGTATTCTCTCTAACACATCAATTTATCTTGTCTTCTTATATATCCATTTCATGGAAACGTCTATTATCCCTTGAGATCGCTTCTCGATGCAGTTCACTGCACAAATTCCAACCGAGGAGAAAGAAACGATAAAGGTGGGTCGCGCGAACGTGTGCACCCGTTGGCAAACAGTTCTCACGAAAGAAAGAAACTGTTTCTGCCGAGGCACACGGTTTTAACCCCCCGAGCATGAAATCGTATACTCGAAACTGCAATTGAAATACGCGATTGCTGGGGAAAACCACATGCAACCGATACTTTCGGGGGGAAAAAAATTTTACTACCCGCATCTATAAATAATGGGGGAAAAAAGTATGCGTATTTTGTATATACACAAATAGATACCTATAAGCCTCGACCTATTTATATACTTTAATTAAAAAAATAGAAAAAAACAAATATTTATAGTTAAGAAATCTTTATATGTGTCTCTTTTAGAAAAATAGTCTTTTCACCTTTTTTTTTTTTTTTTTATTTATAAACATTAAGTGTAATTAAAGTCTTGTTGAGAAAAATTTTAACACTACTTTCAGTTTTCACTGGGAAGTAGAAAGTACATCATAAGTGGAAAAGAAACATTCATTTTCCAAAATAATGTACACCTACATTCTGTTAAACAATGGTTTAAAAGTTTCACAACAATGTTAACGGTTTTAGAGAAAACTTTACTAAGGCAATGAAATTTTACACGGAAGTAGTAAAACCACAGATATGGTCAGACGCAAAATTTTCCACGAAATAAATTACTAAATTAATTTGTTACAATAAAGGCGTCTAAATAAGATCTTAAATTCGTAAAAACTTCACTAACAAGATCAAATTCGATTAAATTAGATTATTATTCATTAGAAGTTAATTTATTTATAAATTATTTATTCTAACAAAACTATAACAAAAAAAAATTTTTTCCTTGTAATTTTTAATGTAATTTAACTGATAACAATTTAATCCATAAATGTTGGAATAAATAAAGGTTGGAATAAATAAAAAAATAATGTTTTAATCTATTAATTTATTTACTGAATAATTTATTAGTTTTAATATATTTATTTATTTATACGTTTGTACATTTACTGATTTATTTATTTATTTATCTATATATTCATTAATTTTAATTTATTTTAACAATGAATTTTACTATTTTGATTTAAATCAGTTTTATCCGAATAATTAATGTTTAATTTTACTTTTGAATTTGTTGGTAAAAGTATAAGAAAAATGTTTTGAAATGAAAATAGAGAAACTTGGTTCACGTGACGCTTTAGAGCCTCGGGGGCATAAACTCTCTTCAATTAATGACCATCTCGTGCCTTTATCACTTAAATTTAAGTAGTAAAGGCACGAAGTTGTCAGACACGGGAGATATTTTACTATCTAGTCAATTGTGCATGAAAATTCATTACATCAAGAAAATCATCAATGTAACTTTAATTTATTTTCAGATAATGTCTTTTACATGCAACTTTCATTAATTTCTAACCATTTTTCGATTATTCGTTTAATCATCAATGTGTAATTTTCAATTATATATTAATTATTAAATATTAATACAATTTCAACAAAATTATATTCCAACTCTCTAAATCTGAATTAATAAAAATTTTAACTAATTTGAATTAGTGACTCACTTTTTGCTTTTGAATTAGTTAAAATTTACTAATAAATTAGTAGAAAAATTTTTTTTTACTATTTATTAGTAAAATTTAACTAATTCGAAAGCAAAAAGTGAGTCACTAATTCAAATTAGTTAAAATTTTTACTAATTCAAATTTAGAGAGAAGAATATTGATAATTAAATTTGTAATTCAAAAATTAGAAATATATTCGCAAGTAGTAAAAGTCGATTATAGTCAGACAAACATTATTCACGAAACGAAAGTGAACAAGTTTGGAAATAATAAAATTCCATTTATTGAATTTATATAAAAATTAATATAATTTTCCAAAAGAAGGAACAAAAAAAAATTGATAAGAATTCGTAATTTGTGATTTCAGGTCGCCCCATAATTCACCCACTATCTCAGAACTTGATGGCGTACGAGGGTGAATCATTGGATGTAATAGTTGAATTTTGTGCGGAGCCGTCCTACACAAAGGTCTT
>JUFY01006008.1:0-10386 GCA_001855655.1 Leptopilina clavipes
GATTTATATCTTTAATTTATTTACAGATTTTATATTCATTTGAAACATGGGATTTATTTACTACAATGGTTATCGCTATAAGAAAGATCCTAAATGTACACTAACTAATATTTACAGGTCCATGTTAATGATCTTTATTAAATTATTATATATTTTTTTATTAACGTGAATATAAGCGCCCCAGCTAAAACGAACCACCCGCATTTTCTTAACAAAAACTACGGGTGGAAATCTACATCGAAAACCATGCGGGTTGTTTCAAATCTCCACACAGAAATCTAGTCGGAAAATCCGGGAGAAAATTTTCAGCTGGGGTATAATATCACTCGCAGAAAACTCAAAGGTGATTTCCTTTTATTGTTTAAAAAAGCGATCGTAAAGCACAATTTTCAAGCGAAATTCATTCTTTTTAATTTCTCACTTCTTATTGGGAAAAGCCACTTTTTGTCCCTTGGTGCATAATATATTTTTTAGTTAGTTTAAAACATTCAGTAACTAAAGAAAAGAAGTATTTTTTAAATGCTTTAAGTGATGTTACCCTTCAAACATTAATTCTTTATGATGTGTTATTTTTAAAATTTATTTATGTAAAAACATAATCCATTAAAATCCATTTTAAACTTAGAGATGCATCAACTGCCTTGCGTATTATGATCTATTTACTATTGGTTTTATATTAATTTTTATTACGTTCTCTCTGTACATTGTAATTAAATAGAATAATTTTTTCGATTATTTAGATATTGTTTTCGTACCAACAAGTATATATCTTGTAAAGGTACATTAAAAATTGTTGGAACAGAGTATCAAATTACGAAAGAACATTCCTGCAGGTCGAACACACACAATGAAATAAAGTCTAATTGAGCGTGTCAATGCAATAATCGGTCGAGCACGCGGACGCACATGCTAATACCAGTCGGGTAGCAGTGAGCGCCTCTGGGCCACTCACTACTACCCGACTGTATTCCAATTTATACTATTTCTTGAAGAAATAAATTGATAGTAAAGGAACCCGTAAATTTTACCCGTAAAAATTAATAATCTGAATTTACAGTTTATCAAAATTTATACTATCGAATTTCTGTTTATACTATAAAAATGTAATAAAAATCATAGGATAGGTGCATCAGTGGTAAATCAGTTAAGAGAACTTTCTGATTCAGAATTTACAAAAAAACATACTTTTAAAAAACGTTTATTGTAAAGAAAGAATTATAGTAATTGCAAAAATTCTGTTTGCACATTGTTACGTATCTTACAGAGAAAATTTTTTAAAAAAATTTAAAGTACCGTCAACTGGGGATATTAGGAACAAAATAAAACTTTAAAGACTTGTAACTTTTTTGTATATTAAAATATTGATTTTAATTTGTTTTCTTTTCTTCGTCTTGGTGAGCACTTCAAAGAGTTTAAAAGTTGTTGTGATCAAAGCTGGGATTTTTAGCAAAAAAGTCAAAAAGATATTTCTTTTTCGAAATAATAAAATGGGCTATTAGGAAAAAAGCGGTAAAAACCATTAAAACACGTGTTCAAAGTCAAAGAAGTTATTGCTTATTTCTCTAAAATATAAAAATAATTTAAGTAGAATGAAAAAATGAACGAATGTACGTTTTGTCGCTACTGGTATCGTCATATGAGGTCGGCGACGTCACTTGTCGTTTTGCTGCTCTTTATCTAGTGACTCGTCGCGTCGTGGTTGATGGACGGCCTCATTCCTTCGTTGGTTGAGGAGCGGTAATCTATGACGGCCGTTGTTGCGGCGATTGCGACCTCAAATCAAGCGAAGTGATACTTTTGCTTAAAACAACATTTAGTTTCTTCTTGTGTTGCTTTTGCGTGGCAACTGCTGGTCTCAAGAATTGCAAAAATGTCTTAAATGACCAGTCTAAGACGTCCTCTTGATTTTTGCAGGCCTGTGTAGCGTTTAGATTTTAGTCCGAAAGTTGTCGAAGCACTTTCGATCGATTGATCGGATAGATTCAGCATTTGCGGAAACCGTTTAAGACACTTGCCTACGCGCGGTTATTCATGTTCAGGCTGTCCATTTATCGTCGCAAAAGTTTGAGGAAAACAAATTTGTGGATGGTTGTCTAATTTTGTACTTTCTTTTATTTCCATTCAATGAGAATGATGCGGTAGCTCCGTTTCATGGGCGAAAAAAAGTAAATGTCAAGCGGTTGTAGTAAGTGCGTTGAGATGCTAAGAATGATGACGAAGTGAATGTTGTGCGCTTCACACAATTCGATGGCTGTAAGCGAGATATGCAAACTCAAGTTGTCGCGTGGGACAACTTTTTCCCTGAAAGAAATAAAAAAAAAATTAAACGGTATAAAATAATAGTAAACAGAAAACAAAGTGATAACAAACCTGGTTGGCTGCGCAAGTGGGAAATTATAAAGTTTTCCACCCAGTCCAGAAATGTTACGCTGTCAAACCATCCAGAAAGCGTCCGGTTGCAATGCGTTACAGGAGGCCCTCATTCGACCCAACTGTTTTATAATTGTTTCGCTTTATAAACAACAAACGGTGTAAGGAGTTGTCCGGAAACACGGCAAGCGGATGTCCTATTGGGTTCGAGGGTAAATTTTTGCTGCGGCGGATAAGGATGGCGATTTTAATGCTATATTTTTTAGAAACTTCGCGCCAGGTTTTTCCACTACGCATTTTATCTAACGCTTTTTCCAAAACAGCTGGATCGACTTACTTTTGACTTGTTGATTCTGGCACTCTTTTGTAATTTCGAACCACCTGCGAATACAAAACAGCTGGATCGACTTACTTTTGACTTGTTGATTCTGGCACTCTTTTGTAATTTCGAACCACCTGCGAATACAAAAAACTAAGTTAGGTGTCAAAAAACAAAAGAAAAAAAATTAAGAAAAACTTATATTTCGGTTACACAATGTAACAATAACTGAATAAGAATTGTGTTCCTTGTAGCCCCGCCTTTTTTAATTTGGTTCTTTTCTTACAAATCTCACTGTTAATACAAAATAGACACATTCATCACTTAGTAAACTCAATAAAACTTCCCATGAGGAATTCATTTAATGAGAAACAATCAATTTAAAAATTTAAAACAGTAACAACTTACCTTGGCTTCAAAATAATTTATTAGGTTTACTGTCTAGAATAAACCCTTATGAACAGAATCATTTTAGAATTTTTAAGTTTGACAGGAAAGTTACTCATAAAAAAGTAACTTTTGGAAGACGCCACCTACAGCGAAAATAAACTAAATATAATTAAAATTATTTTCCATTCTCTCCATATAATATGTAACAATGTCCAAAAAGAATTTTTGCATTTACTATAATACTTTTTTATAATAAAATTTAAAAAAATTATGTTTTTTGTCAATTGTAAACCATAAAGTCCCCTTAAGCTTATTAATTCTATTATTTTTTCTTCGAAGTCTTGTAGGTTTACTTTATGATGCCTATTTAGTTAAACAGAAATTGGAATATGATAAATTTTCTATCATTTATTTGTAAGCTCTTTAAGTTTTATGGAATGTTTATGCATCCTACATAAAAATATTATGCAACATGTTAGATTCGAAAATAATGGAAAATGTGTAACATTGGACTGGAATTGTATGAAACAAATGATGTTAAGAATTAGACGGAAGAATGGATTTAGCAGCCAGAGGATTTAAGAGACTTAGAGAACATGATAAAAAAAAAAAAAATATTTAGTAAGATGGTAGTAGAATGCGTACAAGTTGGAGATGATTGTGCTTTACTGTTTTCAAGCAAAACATTATTGGAGACCTTAAACACGCAAAAGGAATTATATATGGACGGCACTTTTGACGTAATTTTTAATTAAACTTTTTATTTTGTATGTACATTTGTTTTCAGTCTTGCTTTTCCTAAACGAACGTATCGTATTCATACACTGTCTACTTTCGATATGTTTATGTCAAAGGTAGACAGAAAAAACTTCGAGTTTTTGAAAAAATGAATGTAGATATATTTTTATATAGAAACCCGTGGAACGGTATTCGTCCGCTCGTGGAAGGCATGGTTGTTCATGAATGTACATAACAAGATAGTAATCGTACTGATACTATATCAGTATAGTACAGTAAGTATTATGCATCTAAAAGTTAACAGATATTTGCAGTGTGTTCATTGGATACACTAAATATTATTTTGTTTACAGGATATACATAATATTTATGTTTATCCTAAAAACCACCCACATAGCACGATATCTTCTTGGAAGCTTCCTTGGAAGATCAGTGATTCTCGGACAGAAGCTTCCTAAAAGCTTACAGGAGGTTTGAAATGTCCGCCTCAAGGAAGCTTCCATTAGAACCTCAAGGGAACCTTCCACCGGAATCTCAAGGGAACTTTTCCAGAAAGTTTCAGGAAAGCTTCCCTGGAACTTTAAGGGAAGCTTCCTTAGGAATCTAGAGGAAAGATTTCAAGAAAGCTTCATTTAAAAAATTTTAAAGATTTTTTTTAAGTATTTATCCAAATTTTACACATTTTTATGGAATAAAGGGTAAATTTCCTTTCTTCCAGAATATTAAAAAAATAAACAATTTACTGAAAGCTTCAGGGAAACTTCCCTAAAGCTCCTTTGGAAACTTCCCTTGAAATTCTTTGGAAGCTTCGCTTAAGGATCCAGGGAAGCTTCCCTTGAGATTCCGGTGGAAGGTTCCCTTGAGCTTCAAGTGGAAGCTTCCTTAAGGTGGACATTTAAAGCTTCCTAGAAGCTTTCATCCGAACCTCACATTATTTTACACTGTGGAGTGTTTACAGACTCAATACACCACTTTATGTTCTAGAATATTTTTAGAACATGAATGATTAAAAAACGTTCCAGAAAATTATTTGGTAGACATGAAACGTTATTCTAAAAAATTTTAAGACCGTTTTTGGAACGAAAATTGTTTTTGCGCACTGGAATATTAATATATTATTGCTTGTAATCTTAATGTTAACTATATAGAAATATTTATTATGATATTTTACTGGAAGGTTTGTCCAAGATTGGTGAAGATCTACCAACTATACATAATAGTCATGAGAATAATGAATAAGGTATACACGAAGATTTAATATACGTAAAAAGATAACTATTACATATACAGTTTTCAGTAAATTTTGAAGACAATATTATTCAAATAAATCTCGATCTTTATGATCATAAAAAATTTGTATGGTACAAGAACTATATTTTTTCAATGCCTTAACTGAAAGTAAAAGTGTGGTGGCATTAAATGTTAGGGTGTCTATAGTGAATCACATGACGTCCCTCATTTCTTCTTGATTTTTGGCCCATATATTTTCTGCCACATCTCTTTCCCCGCCTAGAGCATTCGCTTGTTATTACAGTGAAACCTCGATTTTATATGACTCGGTAAACCATCCCCGTGGTTATTTGTCATGGATTGAGATGAGGAAATTTTTGTATATTCCCAGAAAACACAAAAAAAAATGTCTGTCTTTGTTTTAGACATTTTTGTAATTCCCTTTTAAAACGTCTTAAGATGTATTATAAATTCATCCATTTGATCGGTTTTTTTTATCAAAAACTAATTTTTCAATTATAAAGTTAAATTTTTATTTTTCTCATGGAAGAATCTGACGTACAGTTAAAATAAAAGTTAGTCCAGCTGAATATTTGCAAATTATTTAATAGAAAATAATTTTAATTTTAATCCATTTTAATGGGATTAATTAATAACGCTAATTTCAATGTGTTAATATATTATTTGACTATCTGCTCAAGTTTTTTAAAACATTAGCATTCTTTTTCTAAATCTTGTTTCACAACTCTCTTGTCATGTTATTTTGGTAGAGAAAGTATGGATTTTTTTATTTTGTAAAGGAAGAGATTCTTATATTGCTTACTGAGGGGAATTATTCTAAAAGCATCCAAAAAGATATAGTTCTATGTGGGTATACATTTGAGGACCTGGATCGTAGAACTCGCCCGACGCGCGGTCGCAAAAGATAATATCGGTCAGGTAACAATGATAACCTTTGAGCCGTTCACTGCTACCGGATTGGTATTGTCTGTTGCGACCGCACGTCGGGCGAGTTCTTTGATCTAGGTCCTCATTTGTTGTCGATTTACTGAAAACTGTGAGTTAAATCAAATAGATTGATTGATCTATATAATGGTTGTAAGTAATATTAAATATCACAGAGCGTTGGTGGTGTCTTCATTTTAATGACAAGAAAAACTGCAGAATTGTATGAAGCTGTTTTTACAAAATTACAAGAATTGTGCCCATCTTTAAAATTTAACTTGCAATATGTAATGGCAGATTGTGAGTCTGCTCTTCATGCAACAATAGAATTAATGTTTTCTACTACTAAGACTATTACTGTTGGTATCACTCCGCAAAGGTAAAACACTGCAAAAACTAGTTTTTCATTCATGTCTAAAAAAATTAAAGTTAGTTATTTAAATGTTCAATTTAATTTTTCTTATTTTAATAATCTAAATCAGAAAAAATTTCACAAATTCAATTCAGTGACTCATTTCTCAATGAGTGAACCAGTCAATTTCACATATATGCTTATGAATACGTTGTAAGATTATGGCAAAATATATTTTAAAATATATCAAATTTCTTTCAAAATCGTCAATAGGGATTTTTTGGTATCACTGATTAGAAATTTAATGAAATGATTTTCAAGAGTTTAATTAATCAAGGTTTAATTTTTTGTTTTGAATTCTGGATAAGAAAAATTTGAATATGTGGACGTTAATGCGTTTATGTAATATTTAAGACTCAACGTAGATATTGGAGGAAAAAAGGGTTAGAAGATGTTGATAGTGAAATTTTGGACTTTGCTTGTTGTTTGGCATTAGCACCCCCCAATAAATTTGAAGAAGGCATCGAAATATTACAGAGAAAAATTAATGAACATGATCAAAATCTCAGGACAAATTTAGAAAAATTTGTAAACTATATGAGGAATTATTGGGGTGGAAGAAAACATAGATTATGCGTTGGACACCTTCCTCATAGAACCAATAATCTATGCGAGTCTCTAAATAGTCGACTAACCACCCGATTGGGTGGTTGTCACCCTGTAATATGGAAGTTCGTAGGTAGGAAAATTGTACAATTAAATAATCTTACCTAAAGTGAAGTTCATTCCAAATATGTTACGTCCTCCGAATCAATTGTGTAGTAATGCTAGTTGCTCGATACAATCTGAAAAATTTCAAAGCTATGCAGGCTTATTATCTAACCTTTATGCATATAGTGGGCCATCAATCTGATCTTAGACAGGTGTCGCTCTCCACTTTTTCGGCTATATTTATCAAATCTAGTATGTAACGGGAAATACTTCCTTTCTCGTTTTGATCTTTTTCGGCTTCTCCTGGAACTGTTGCTTTTGTCACCTTTTTTCAATTTGAATAACTTCGTTTCACTTTCTTTACTATTTTTGTTAAATGTTTAAAATTAGCTTTTATAGCTCTTATTTCTTTTCTACTTAAATTGTCCGGATTTGACGAACTATTCGGATCACTAATTATTAAAAGATTAAAAAAAAGTTTTCTTATCTTAACTGAACCGCACAGAAAAGCGTAATGGTGATAGAAGAGGCCGGCTGAGCGGAGAGGAATCTCCCTCTATAGAAATAAAGGATAAATAATTTGCGCGTGTGGCTATAAAATTCTGTGGATTGAATCGAGTAAATAGCGTTACTACAAAATGTATCTAGAGGACGAGACGACGTAACATAATTAAAACATTTATGAGACATTATTTCTAAACTGCCTCAAGTTAATACATATGATAAATAATAATTTAAAATAAAATACAATGCATTTGGTCCATATTAATAATTCTTCTTAAGGAAGCAAATATTTTATTAATCGTAATTAGAAAGTAAAATTTTTATAAAATGAACATTACTTCTTTTATAAAATTCCTATTCTTGTTTTCATATCACAAACAGTTTATAGATACATGTAAAATGTATTTCTTTTTTTAGCTTTACTACAAAAATTAATTAAAGACGAAGAAATTCGCTTGTCAAATTTAAAAAAAGGAATATTTGTTGGAAGTTTGACAAAGCCACGTGACAGGGAGAGGGACATGATAATATATTTATCAAGAAGGGAATTGGAATTTGGAGGGTTAGTTATAAAAATATAAAAAATTATATTATTAACATTATAAAATTATTTATAAATATAAGTGTGCTTAAGGGCATGTCAAAGTCGATGCGATTCTTCTATTTACCTGCAATGGAAAAATCTTATTGGCTTTGACATGCCCTTAAGATAATACTTCACTTCAAAATTTTTAAAAAAATCTATTTTTTTATAATATTTTTTAACTACTAAAACCTTCAAAGAACACCTTCTAAAGTATCCAGAGTCAATTGTAATTCATAAAAGTAAATTTTTTTAAAATTATTTGATAAATATAAGGAGCCATTCACAAGTTAAGTAAGAAAGGAGAGAGGCGAGTCCAGCTATTTGTTGATAAGCAGAAAAAATGTCGCTAATTTATAGAACCGTATGCTTCATTGGAGAAGTAAGGGGTTAAAATTTCTAAAAAAAAGTCTTACGTAATTTATGAATTGCCTCTAACGATACATTAGGTTTCTTAAATGGCTAAACTTATTCAATTTTAATAAATCTTAA
Organism: Leptopilina clavipes; assembly: GCA_001855655.1. NCBI lineage: Eukaryota > Metazoa > Arthropoda > Insecta > Hymenoptera > Figitidae > Leptopilina > Leptopilina clavipes. The sequence continues at coordinate 8,635 of JUFY01006008.1, forward strand.
CTCGTTTTCTTTATTAGCATGTCCTGTACAGGAATACACCAAAAAATAGTAAAAAAATTTAAAAAACATTGTTACAGACTAGAAAAATTGTGAAAAACACGGTATATTATGAAAAACAATGGCTATTTTTTATTTCAATTGATTTTTTTTATTAAGGTGGTAGATTCGTGTGAAACACCTTTCTTTTTAAAAAGCAGTTTGGATTTTTTATTTCGGTTTTGTAAATCTTGAGATTATATGTCCCTTATTGGATAATTCAATATTTTGGAGGTTATAGGGTGTTTTCGGCAGGCGCAAGGATCATGATCCGGATCACTCAGTCGTGCTTAATTTCAGGTAAATTGACTTCTTTTTCTAATGAAAAAAGTCAACCTACCTGCAATTGAGCACAACTTAGTAATCCGGATCATGATCCATGCGCTCGCCGAAAACACCAATAATATTCTACTACTTCGTTATAATACCACTTTCTCAGTTCTTGCTCGAATTAGTGGGTCTTGTTGTAAATTAGTTATGGGGTAACATATGTTCTAAACATTTAGAAACGTATACTTTGTTTTAGTTAAAATAATTTCTTTAATTTTTACCTAAATTATATTTTCAGTAACTAATTCAATTCAAAAATAAAATTTTAATTATTTTACATAAATTATAGACATTTGGAAATATTTCTGCGGACCTGTTCCAAAGCTTAAAATAAACATTTGGAGTCATTATTCTCTAACACATATTAGATTAAATAAAAATGTGTAAGTTAAATTATTTTTATAAAATAATTATAATTAAAATGACATTTCATAGTTTGCACAATTTAAATGTGTGCTGAAAGAAAATTCAGAAGCAATCTAAATATTCATGCAACATGAAGTTTTGCATTTACCGTATATTAAATTTAATATTCCACTACCTATGTGATAATTTTAAAATATACCGTTATATTATACTTAGTTACTATTGAATTGAGAGTGCGTGCTGATGGTAACGATCGCTTCGATACCGGCAAGAAGTTACTAGAAAGAGCGGCAAATTCAAATAGTTCAATAGAATTCTATTGAATTTAATTTCACTATTTGAATTTTCCGCTCTTTCTAGTAACTTTCTGCCAGTATCGAAGCAACCACCACCAACACCCACTCTTAATCCAATGGTAACATCTGTTGTGCCTGTCACATTTAACTTTTTCACTTTTTTCACAAAATTTAATATTTTCCGTTCGTATTCATCATTTTTATACTTGAAAACTATTATTCTTGTCAACTGCAATGGCAACTCGGGTCAATATACATATACTCAAACATTTTAGGTGAAAAGAATTGACGGTAAAGAAAAATACTTGTCCGTAAAGTTCCAATTCGGTTTGTACGCGAAATCGAATTCGGCTTAAGTCAATTTTTTTTATTGGGAAATAAAAATTGCCACTATAACACGACTGATAAAATTAGGCGCATGAATTCTTCCCAAACGACATTTGGTCAGATAGTCATTATGTAGAATAGACATTTGATCGAAAAGTCAATAGGTCGAAAAGTCATTGGGTATAAAAGTGAATGGGTAAAATGGACATTTTGTAGAAAAGTCAATGGGTCAAAAAGTCATTGGGTAGAATAGACATTTGGTAGAAAAGTCAATGGGTCGAAAAGTCACTTGATCGAAAAGATATTTAAGCTTGCTGCAACATTAATAACCTTGCTGCAACGTTTTTAATGTTGCAGCAAGCTTAAATATCTTTTCGATCAAGTGACTTTTAGACTC
>JUFY01006131.1:0-13578 GCA_001855655.1 Leptopilina clavipes
TATTCCTATGTGGCGGACATTTTAATATTACTTTAATATCCCTGGAATATTCCACCGGAATATTCCGAATATTCAATGGAATATTTCCTTCATTTTAAGGTTATATTACGTGCTGCTTGGGATAATTTTATAAAGATTGTAAATATATTTACAGTCTTGAATTCTTATAATATAAGATCGATAAATATTTGACCCAGAAAAAAATCGAAAACATTATCCCCGTAGCATTATCAAAATTCCCCTATTTTATCCCTTGACCTAAAAACAACCCTAATTGCAGAAGTGGAAGATGTATATGGGAGAATTATATAGAAAGTACTGAAGCCTGTAAAATGGCGAATATCAATTCCCTCCTAAACACCATAGAAAATATACTTTTATTATATTATCTTTCAATTTGAAATAAAAGAAGTGCTCCAAATTTGACAAAAAAGTAAGAGACAAAATTTTCTACCGTAGAGAAAAAATACAATATAAATTAGGAAAATTGTTATAATTTCGAATACTTTTCATACCGAAATTTTTTCCATTATTAATAAATATACTTTAAAGTTATATTTGTATAAAAGTTTCAAAATATCTGTTTTATTTTCACCGAATAGTCAACTCATTGTTTGGAAATAATTCCATTTCCATTGTTGTACGGAAACTTATTTGCTTTTTAAATTTAAAAATACATACTTTCTATTATACAAATTACACATACGAAAAAAAAAGATAATTGTCTCAGATTTACATTTTAAATGAAAAGCCCACACAATAAAATATGTGGGTTGTGATTTGAATTATTATGGTTTATGGAATTACAAGTCATGTTTTATATAGAAATATTGTTCATGAATTCAAGGTTTTCAATATCTGGTTTAAATGCAAGTTCTTATAGACAACTCTCATCCTTCTGGATTCTTTCACGTGTACTGGATTGGAAATTGTTGTTGTTGTTGTTTTTTTAAAATTGTCTTCAGTGACTTGTTTGACGTTTATGAACGTAAAAGAGAGAAAATTAAGTGGATCTACCAATTACAGTATTCCTTCAGGGCAAAAGAATCTATTTAATTTCACAATAAGAACTATTTATCTGCAACAAGTTCGTGCGAATAAGTGATGGAAAAAAAAAGGAATTTGTAAATAATCTTGAAATCTGTTTCATCGGATGACAATTATCAATGTCTATGCTGCCGCTTTTCTCACGAAATACTTATTTTTCAATGCGAGATTAAAATAGAGAAGAAAAAAAAATAATACGACTTATATTGTAGATATTTAATATATCCTACATTAAAAAAAATTATTTGATTCAAATAATCAATTAGTTGACTTTAATCCAGTTGCTTAAATCCAACAGTTGGGAAATATTTTTTTGGATATAAATATTTTCCAAAAATTACTGATTTAAAAAGCAAAAACGTAAATGAATTTTGAAACTTTGTAATCTACTTTGAAATTTGAATAGGATTATAGACAAAATTACTGCAAGAAAATTTGATCTTGAAGAAGAAATAAATAAACAGGTTCAACGTTCGGTACTTTAGGAACATGATTTATCAAATAAATATATATTTGTAATAAATAAATTAATTAGATATTAACTATTAACTAGATATTTATTTCATAATAGCTCGAATAATAGTCAACTAATTGATTATTTGAATCAAATATTTATTTGTAACAAATAATTTGGAGTCAATTAAATGGTATTTGTTTCAAATACATAGAAGATTAGTTCCAATACCGTTTTACTTCAAATAAAAATTATTCCATGCAATATTTATATGATTATTTGAAACAAATAAATTTTTTTCAGTTTGTAATAGAGATATAATATATATATAATATATTCGTTTTCTTCTTAGTTTCTGGGGAGCGCGTCGCAAATATGGAATAAATATTAGCGTTTATTAGCGTTTAGTACACAGTAAAAAGAAAGTCTTATTTTAAGGCAGAAAAGATGTCTTATTTTAAGATGCAACATTTTTAAGACAGCCTTTGCTGAATTTACGCAATGATTTTACATACAATTTACATTATGGCTAGCAGTGCTGAATTTAAGACTCATCTTAAAATAAGATTTTATTTTTACTGTGTAAATATTAGCGTCTATCTTCTAGTAATTATTTAATTTTATTCATCATAAGATCGATAACAGAATTAATTTTCTTTTGATTTTTTTTAAATTTAATATTCTACTTAAATTTTATGTTTTCCAAACTAGAAAAAATTACACTGAGAATATAAAACGATGGACAATTTTTCACAGATGAGATGAAAAAGTGATTTATGTTCTGAAGAAATCTTTTTAGAAACTTGCTCTCTCTCTCTCTCTCTCTCTTTCGCCAACAAGAGGAGAGACTTGAACTTACTGAAGATCCCAATTTTCAGTAAAGCCCTATTTTCTACTTACTTACATAAAAATATATATATATATGTATATATATGATCGAAAGATGCGCCGTAAATTATAAATTCTTTAGTCGATAACACTGTAGACGAAATTTGTGGTATTAATTTTTCCCTCTCCTATTTTCAAACTATATAGATAAACTTTCAAGTACGTGGCAAACTTTGTTCATGATACTAACGAGTTTTGTAAGATTACAGGAAGTCTTTTCAAAGAGAGGAGAATATTATCATATATAATTAAAGAGTTTAATAACTAAACTGACAGTAATGAACGATTAATCTGTCACTGCTATTTTTAAAAAACATTAACTTTATATGTACTAAAAATAATTATATATATTTATACAATGTGCATACAAACACTATATTTTTGGAATTTTTAATAATATTAAATGATAATAGTGCTGCCCAAAGAAAAAACCTAGTAAGTCGCATTTGTCATAAAGACGAGCGTCCCTTAGCTTCGTTATTCGACTTTCGCTCTTATGGCAAATGCTCCGAGTTTAAGCGTTATTGGAGAAAATTTTTTTTTTTACCTTGACTACTTCCCATGGAATCGCTCAGATATTTATTTGAAATATTGTCATAAAAATAAGAAAGGGGAAAAACAAAAATAGAAAATGAAAAAAGTTTATTATATTATATATATAATTATGTATATTATTATATATATTATATAAATAAAAAGTTTGAGTATTTACTCAACTTCTACGTATATTTGAATCAGTAGAGTGTAAACAAGAACAATAAACCTAGACTCGCTTTTAATCTGAAGTCACAATTAGTTAGTTGAGTTAACTTTAAACTCGAGAACGATATCATTAAACTAAATTACTATAAAGCAACTGTGGACAAGCGCTATACGAGTTCACAAAAAATTTATAAGTGCCGAATGAGACACAGAATAAATATCTCACTTTCGAAATAAATAACCAAGCAACAATAAAAACTTACTCTAAATTTTTTCTCAAACGCTAATTAATAAATGTAACTCCAAAAGTTATTAATATTTCTCAGTTGCGTATTATTTAAAAAACTCTCTAAATTTAAATTCATTAAAAAAAATAAATAATTTGGTACTAAATCTGAATTAGTATACAAATTTTAACTAATTTGAATTAGTGACTGTCTTTTGCTTTTGAAATAAGTTTTACTAATAAATCGTTTAAAAAATTTCTACTAATTTATTAGTAAATTTTAACTAATTTTACTGATAAATAGTAAAAATATTTTAGTAATTTATTAGTAAATCTTTACTAATTTTACTCATAAATAGTAAAAATATTTTTACTAATTTATTAGTAAATTTTAACTAATTTTACTCATAAACAGTAGAAATATTTTTACTAATTTATTAGTAAATTTTAACTAACTTTACTAATGTCAGTAAATTTATTAGTAAATTTTAACTAACTTTATACTAATAAATAGTAAAAAAAATTCTACTAATTTATTAGTAAATTTTAACTAACTTTACTAATGCTAGTAAATTAGTAAATTTATTAGTAAATTTTAACTAATTTTACTCATAAACAGTAGAAATATTTTTACTAATTTATTAGTAAATTTTAACTAACTTTACTAATGTCAGTAAATTTATTAGTAAATTTTAACTAACATTACTAATATTAGTAAAGTTATTAATAAATTTTAACTAACTTTACTAATATTAGTAAATTTATTAGTAACTTTTAACTAACTTTATTAATAAATAGTAAAAAAATTTCTACTAATTTATTAGTAAATTTTAACTAATTTTACTCATAAATAGTAGAAGTATTTTTACTAATCTATTATCAAATATTTTAACTAACTTTATACTAATAAATAGTAAAAAAAATTCTACTAATTTATTAGTAAATTTTAACTAACTTTACTAATAAATAGTAAAAAAAATTTCTACTAATTTATTAGTAAATTTTAACTAATTCAAAAGTAAAAAGTCAATCACTAATTCTAGTTAATAGTTAAAATTTTTACTAATCCAGATTTAGAGTTAGCAAAAAGTCAGTCAGTGATTTAATTAGCATTCTACTCAAAATTTAGTTAAAAATAAGATAAAATTATTATTTAAATCCACATTTAGGATATGTCAAAATAACCTAAATTTCTGTCAATTAATTCAATTAGTCAAATTTAACTGTATTTTTAGCTATCTTTTTACTAAAAATTAGTTATTTTTTATTATTAGTTATTGTTAAAAGCAGGTTAAAAGTAATTGCCGAAGCAAGTCAGGCAAGATTTTACCGACAATTACTAATTAATTTATTCAGATTTAGAGAGAAGTCTTTTATATTTCTGAAATATACCGATGAGCAATATTTGTATATAGCAATATTACAATATATTATAATTATTATTGTATATAACAAATTGCTAACAAAAGTTGAAAGCCTTCTAAAAGATAAATTAACATTTGAAATTCTCCAATTTTTTTTCTACCTGCGACTAATAAGTATAACTGTTAGTTAATAAGTGAATAATAATAATTACAGTTAGGTATTCTAAATCTAGAATTCTAATAATCTAAAATATATAAACCCATTGATAATAATTTGTCATCATCAGTTATCGATCTTTGGATGAATATTCATATATGTTTAGTATGTGTCAACTTGTTATCGATCTAAATATTAAGATAAATATTCATATTTAATTTGTCAATATAAATTTAGATGATTATTCTGATCAAATTACTTTGGAGTAACATGATCAGAACTTGAATAATGATAATTAACTAATGGCCACAAATTTGGCAAATAATCAATAGATTGGAACAATATTGATGGAACACTTCCAAAAGACCGCATGTCACTATAAATTTTTATTTTTAAAAAATGCATTTTTGAACGTTAGTTTAGAAAACGGTGTAAACCAAAATTTCTGGAATGATTAAAAAGCGGAGCACTACATCTAAAATAGGTATAGGATTAAATGAAATTCTCTTACAATGTTAAATTCGATGACTGTCGCACACAGATCACTTTCACTTTATATATATCCCACAGGCTAATTCCAAAAAAAGTCTGAAATAATTTCACACCGTAGGACACTGAACCATATAAGACCCTAGATTTTGCACACTCTCACATTCCCATCGCGTTTGTTTCGTCCACACATCATTTCCTTTCGCTTATCCCCCTTTTTTCCACTTGAGCGATCACGCTTTTGCTCATCCACTCCACAAGTTAAAATCCAATAATGATACTAGACTGATAATCGCGATTTGATAAATCCATTTAAAAACTGCTATCGCGTGCGAAAATGAGCAGTATCATGTGTGTGTCACTTCTTTCGGAGGAAGATGAGAAAAAATCCGGTAAAAATGGAAGAGGTGTTTGCGAAACAGACACCTGTCAGATGAGACTGACAGTCTGAAGGTTCTTCGCTACTTGGCTCACTTTAGAGCTTGCTTTAGAGTCACTTGTATGGGGATGTGGTAAGAGAGAACGGAAGGACGTGAAAGAGAGTTGCGGCTCGTCTAGAAACTCGCGTGGAAGCGGACTGGCTCGCAGGTGAAAACTGGCACGCGACAACCAATGATTCGGGGTCGTTGATATAGAATGGTAGGAGAGCTCTGTTAGTACTTGGCTGGGAACCTGGCTAGGTGGTGGTGGTGATGGGTGATAGGCAGTAGTCTCACCCAGTGGATGTCAAAATAATACCAACTCTGCGACAGAATAAAAAAAAAAACGATAACGCACCAGAGACCTTCCTTTTCCCCCTAACCCTATTCTCTTCCGGTCTGCTCGCACTTTGCTTGGAAACGTCGTTTATCGATTTCCCGCCAGCGTAGGCGTTCTCTCGGCAACGACGCCTTTTCACCACCTCGTTTTTCTTTTTTATCGTTTGCGCGAGACGCGTTCGTTCTTCGTTTTCAAAAAACACTTTTTGTCAGGAAATGTCATGTCATTGGGATATTATTTTGTCTGGCCAAGTGGGAAAAAGGTCCTTGGCCATAGGGAACCTCGCCAGGAACCCCTCGTCCAAGCCCGCCGAACACTCGTTGCAGACTGGAGAGCTGTTTCAAAAGATATAGAAGACAACCAGCCTGACGCGCAATCACCGGCTATTCCAGCTCGAAGGGAAAGGCAATGTGAGAGAGCAAACGACGATAGTGTCGACTCCACGCGGTTACTCCAGGAACGATACAAACATCTCCTCCACCAATGCCGCAAAATTAAAATATATTCAAAAAAACATTCCCTTCTTTCCCCCTTTGAGATTCTTCGCCTGGAATCTAAATCCGTAATAATTAGACTATGTTGTAGAAGTTCGAGTGTCTTTAGGGTAAAGTACCTGTTACAGTATCTACCTCAAAGTACCTCAAAGTACCTCAAAGCACCTCAAAGTGCGATTAACAATCGACACAATCGACACCTTGAACTGGAGGAATTAAAGGGGCTGTGATTGAAGAACAAAAGACAAGGGTCTGAAATGGAAGAACTAGTGAAACGAGAATCGGAGAATTGGAAGAAGATCCAAACATCTGTTTGGATTCAGACAATATATGAAAATTAGAAGAGTTGACAACATTTGTTTAAATGTGTTAAAGGATGTCTTTATCATCAGTGTTCTTTGCCTCTTCATAAAGAGTTCATTGTACCTTAATAATCTCCCATTACTCCATTATTTGTCTTTGGTTACATATACCTATTACTTAGTTTGCTTCCGAAACATGATCAGCTTGTCAGGAAAATTTACTAAGAGTTAAAAGACTTGTTTCAAGGTATGAAACACCAAAATCTACATGTAAGGTACTTGAAAACTTTTGCTCCGCAGGTATACACAAACTTTGTTTCGTCCGACTAAAACCAAAGAGTGAATAAGACTTTGTAAAGAAACAACTTCTAAAAAAACTATAAATAACGAACGAAAAGAAAAACTACAGGAATAATTTTAATGGATGAAGTTTTGGAATAACGAGTTTCGTTAACTCTTTCATCCAAAGATGAACTGAGGTCAAGGAAATAAAATATATAAATGGAACCATAGAAGGAATATCCAAATTTTGGACCTTATGCATCAAATAAAGACACAGAAAACCTAAAGGGATCAAAACGTTGCAAAATAATACTTTTTTCTTGGATCATTCTACAAATTGATCCAAAAAGCGGTATCATTTTGCAACGTTAATTTAGGCTTTCTGTGGAACTACTATAAGTTCTGGAAGATCTAGAAAAATAGTAAATAAAAGCAAACAATAAATTAAGATGGAAGCTCTAGAAGCAGAAAGTATGAGAATACTAAACCAAAATTAAGAAATGGAAAATCTGGTAGCAGCAAATAGAAGAAAACAAACGAAATGGAAGATTGAGGTACTTTGAGAAGCGGTAAAAAGAAGAGAACGAAAATTAAGATGGAAGATCCAGAAGCAGAAACTATATAAAAAAACTGAACCAAAAAAGATGTAAAATCTAGAAGCAGTAAATAAAAGAAACAAACGAAAATTAAAATGAAAGATCCAAGAGCAGAAAATATATAAGCAAACTAAACAAAAACTTGCTACTGATGATGATGGTCAATTTTGGTTCTTTTATTTTATTTCTTCTAGATCTTCCATCTTGTTTGTTTTCTTTGATTTTCTGCTTCTATTTTACATTTTATAATTAGTTTTCGTTTAGTTTTCGTTTCCAGGAAGTTAGACATATGTAAAGTTAAAATAAACAAAAAACAAATATTGTATCACATTGTGCTCTTTTCAAAAAATTACTAACATGAAACGTTTAGAGTTTATATTGGGGCAAAAAAATGTGATACGGTTTATCATTTATAAATGATACTTCATAAGTATCATATAATTATAATGTCTTCTTAAATTTATAAATTAAAACTCTGCGATTGATAATACTAATTAGTTCGTCCTCTTCTATAATTAAAATCTTACATCAAAAGCGAAAGTCGTAAAAACTAATTATAATTAATTCTATAAAAAAAACTCACCTTCTCTCGCGTAACATCATTTTTTCTGGGTATCAATATTTTCCATTGAAATCTTTCACTGGTCCAGATTAGAAATCATATCCAAGAGCAGTTTCTTTACACTCCACCATCTACAAAGCAAAGAGATAAAGCTTTGTGAGTAAATAAAACTTTAATTAATTTCGAAAATATCGAAAAAGCAAATTAATAAAACTCTGATTATTAAACAATTTCAGAACTGTATTTAAAATAGCAGTGGCAAAGTAATGAAAAAATTTATTTATTTATAGATTGCAGTTATATTACTTATAAAATAAAGCCTAATTGGTATTAAAAATATTACCATCATTAGTTTAAATCGAGGGGGTATTTACTTGGGGAGTCAAGTGTACACTCTCCTAGTAATACTCGGCAATACTTGGTAATACCTAGTAATACAGGGTAATACTTTTGGTAATACTTAGTAATACTTGGTAATACTTTTGGTAATACTTAGTAATACTTGGTAATACTTGGTAATACTTGTGATAATCCTTCGTAATACTTGGTAATACCTAGTAATACATGGTAATACTTTTGGTAATACTTAGTAATCCTTCGTAATACTTGGTAATACCTAGTAATACATGGTAATACTTTTGGTAATACTTAGTAATACTTGGTAATACTTGGTAATACCTGGTAATACTTGCGGTAATCCTTCGTAATACTTGGTAATACTTGGTAATACCTGGTAATACCTGGTAATACTTGCGGTAATCCTTCGTAATACTTGGTAATACCTAGTAATATTTGGTAATACTTTTAGTAATACCTAGTAATACTTGTTAATACTTTTGATAATACTTAGTAATACTTGGTAATACTTTTGGTAATACTTAGTAATACTTGGTAATACTTGGTAATACTTGGTAATACTTGGTAATACCTGGTAATACCTGGTAATACTTAGTAATACTTGGTAATACTTGGTAATACTTGGTAATACTTGGTAATACTTAGTCATACTTGGTAATACTTGTTAATACTTGGTAATGCTTGGTAATACTTAGTAATACTTAGTAATACCTGGTAATACTTAGTAATACTTAATAATACTTTGTAACAAGTAAAATAGGGAGTCAAGTGTACACTATTTTTACTAGTAAATTCCTCCTCAGTTAACAAAAATGGCATTTACTTTACTTCTTCTCTGGAATATAAGAAGAAAAACTTACGTGACATAATCCTTGTCCTAATTTTGTGAAAGTACAAATTTGTGTCTCTATTATAGGAGAAAACATTGGAACTTTAGATAAACTTTTAACGCAAACATCATGATCAATAACTTTGCTTTCTAAATATTGCAATTGTGATGGTTGTGGTCCTGGCTGAAAATTACATTGATTATTATAAATTAGTTTTTGTAAATGAGGATCAATTTGAGAATATTTGATAATGGTTACAAATAGAATAAAATTTAAAAAATAATAATAATTCAAAGACATACATAATTTAATCGTCCCCATCCAGAAGCAGTGACAGGAATACTGTCTACATTCAGATCAATTGGAGGCAATTTGATCGCATGTACATTTTCAGTAAAAATTATTTTTTCGTTGATTTTTATTAATGCTAAATCGTTGTGCATTTGGCCGTCAGAATTATATTTAGGATGTATAATAACTTTACTGATTGAGTGCTTAACAACGGTTTTTTCATAACTAGAGAGATCAAAAGCTCCAACTACAATGTTGGTGTTTTGACCCATTCTAATAGAATCGAATCAATTTATTAATTAATTAAGAATTTAAATACAAACAAACATAAAAAATGTTAAAAGGTATTGTGAAATTAATAAATAATTAAAATATTATTTAATCAAATAGTCAAAATATTAATTTTAGTCAGTTTTTCCTTTTTTTTTTTGAAAATATGAAAAATATTTATTATATTTAATTATTTACCCTGGTGTACAGTGAGCTGCTGTTAATATCCATTCTTCATTTAAAATCGAAGCTCCACAAAAATGAAATCCTGATCTTTGTAGAGATACCTGATAAGGAAACTGTCCTTTTGCCGCCGTAAGTCCTCCGACTATACGAGGACTGAATTTTGTTTCATTAGGACCAAGTAATGGATTTGCTGATAAAAAAAATTATTTAATTTTTAAAAAATATTTTCTTTTTTACGTAAAGAAAATAAAACTAAATCATATATTACATTTTAAGATCATTAGTTAAAACAAATAGAGATAACAAATTGATATTTTACTGTTTTTAAATAAATTTTTGTCACTATTTTAAAAATATATATGTTCTTGTCTTATTCATTTATAAATGATATTGTTCATAATTAAAAAAAATATTATATTAAAATTTAAAATTTTATTTTTTGTTTATTATAAATTTCTTTCAATATTAAAAATTAAATTTTTTTTATAATTTTACAAAGTAACAGCAAATGAGCATAAAAACACTTACCAAATGTTAATCCAAAAAGAGCCACGAATAGAAGAAATGATAATTTAGACATCTTGTAGAAGAACTTAGTTTAGACAAATTTATTTTGCTTTATATACTAATCGATGATGTTCAAAAATAAAAAAAAAAGATAATACGCGATCAGAAGTGGAAATAACTTCTGATAAGTTCACATTATCAAGATTCTAATTTATCTGCCCACTTTAGGGAAATGTTGCCTAATTAAATTATAATATACAAAATTGAATTGTGAATTAAACTAATAAATTTGATTAAAGCAATTTTTAAAATTTACAAACGTTTTTAATACATAATGGAAATAAAAGAGCATTTATTTTTTAAAATTCAAAAAATATTTTCCTTTCATCAGAAAATAATTTCTAAACGCAGAATAATTTTTACAAATGAATCAATCTTTACTCAAAGAATATAATCAGGTAAATTTAGGTAAAGTGTTTTGGAAAAATTGAATACAAAAAGGTAAAAATTGAAAATATTTTCCCGATAGAATGATAAATATAAATAAATATAAATAAACGTAAAATTTATCATATATTGAAAAAGGAAATACATTTCATAAATATTTAGATCACAGCGACTTGATATTTTTCAAGTAGTGTATACATGAAGAATTCATTGATTAATTGTTCGATTAGACGTGAGATTATTTTATCAAAGATAATTTGTTTAACTTATATTTGTAAATTCTAATATGCGACACAATTTGAAGAGAGTCACTTTTATGATAATGATTAATAATAAAAATAAGCCCATTGATTCCATTTAACGTTTAAGAAAAATCAGTTTGTAAAAAAAATTCTTCATCTGATTTGTCGAACTTATTAACTTCTGTAAATATTGGCTAAGCGCCTAATATATTACTCAAATTTCGTAAAATATTATCAATCGATTTGGAAATCTATAAAGTGTCAAGAGAATAATAATAATTTATCACAATTTCCGGTCATAACATTTTTAATTTACTGATAAAACTTCTTTTTTCTCTAAATTGCACATTTCAAAATATGCAGATAAATTTATAAATATAACTAATTGATGAGAAAATTTATTTTTTTTTTAATTAGGAAGAATATAAGAGTAAGTAAAATTGGCGAAAAAATTGTCTTATTTTCCGGGATAATAAACAAGTAAGTGACATTCCTAGGAAAGTTGGCTGCGTCTTGCCATTTACGTAACTTCCTGAGAGAGAATCAAAAGTCGCGATTCGTCTCGCGTATAACATTTGCTATTGTGTCTTCTGAATATTGTTGTGGCGACGCAGTTCTAAGTGTTCACGGGAAAAAAGCAAAGATTTCGGCCTTGTGTACAACTAAATTTCTTGAATCGCCCGTCCTGTTTCCTCTTTCCTCCCCAACACAAGTCTCGAGACTGCTATTCGTATTTTTGGAAAATTTCTTCCTTTTAGCGACTTGGACCTTGCCCAAACTTAGTCTACAGTGTCGGCCTAACTTCCGTCTCGACGAAACGAATGAGCCCCAAATCTCCTACCTCCACCACCACCCCCCCCCACTTTTCTCTTTTCATCCTTTTCTTTCTCCAGCGAGCTCGCAACTTCCGCCTTTTCCGCTTTTTCTCTAAGCCGGTTTGCCACCCTTCGTCCAAAGTCCGAAGTTACTTATAAGTTATGTTTTCGAGTGAACTTCGCTGGCACTGCGGAATTCCGAAACTTTGATATTCAATAACTCCTGCGCCTTGAATCTTCGCGGCAAAAGATTCTTCATTTTTCGCTTCTTTCAAATAACTAAGAGAAGAGCACGTTCGTCTCCGACCGGACGTGCACTCACTTTTACCCACTTTTTTGCGTGTTTTTTCTTCTTCTTCTTCTTTTTTGCTTCTCTCTTCGTGAAGGAACCCATAGAGTGGGAAAAGAGAGAGAGAGAGAGAGAGAGGCGAGATTGGGATATCTAAACCGCTGGGTTTCTTTTCTCCCTGTTTTCCCGGCACGAATCCGCCCAAGAGAAACTAGAAATTAAATTTACCCTCGTGAGAGATTCTATTCGCAAAAAAAAAGTAGAGAGCTACGACCAACTATTGTAAAAGTATAGCAATGGACCACAATAGTTCGTCAAGAAGCGCAATCTGAACCGCATGTGGTAAAGTGTTGCCGTACGTGTACCTAAATCTATTGACGGACTTTTTCCTTTTTTTTTCTTTTTTCTTTGACTTGAGAAATACTCTTGTGGGCAATAGTGTTATATTAGTGCGATGTAAAACTTGACTGGAATTTCAAGCTTTGAACTTTGACGTATTCGAGCTATGCGATATTTACGATTTCTCGTAAAAGTACTCTTCATGTACTGGTGGTACTCGACTACTTAGGGAAAGTGTTCGCAAAGAGTTCTTCATTTTACTACACGGTCTCTCTTCTCATTTAGTACTTGTTGCAAATTATTCCTGGAACTTTAAATATTTTTTGCCTCCTCTCATTGATATCTCGAGTTCTGATCCTAAAATATAAATCTTATAAATTAAAATATAGATTTTTCTAATTATCTAACAGGTTGAATAATAATCTGGTAAAGGGGGACCACTATCTTTATAATATTTAATTGTCCTAAGGACACGTCAGTTACAGTAAATTATTTGAATTTGGGAAAGTTAATAGAAATCCTTCTTAACATTAATTCATTATTTAAATTATCATCTTTAACAATTTTCATTAAAAACAATAAGAAAGCTTGTAACGCATAGTAGTTTATAATAGTAAATAATAATAATTATAAAAATTATTATTATAAGATAATATAATTATATAATAAGTTATTATATTAAC
>JUFY01006317.1:0-20462 GCA_001855655.1 Leptopilina clavipes
TAAAAAATTCAAATGAGAGATATATTATTTAGCGCCTGCGCACCTTTGGCAGCCATTTTGACTTCGTCAGCTGCGCGGAATAATCAGCTGTTAGTATCTTGGTGCTTTGTCGTCACGTAAGTAAATATTTTTACCTGTGCAATTTTTGGTCTATTTTTTACATTTTTGAAGCTACTAATTTGCACTTTTCATTAAAATGATCCCAATTTAGTTAGGAATCAAATAGTATATTACACTTAACTGTTTATTTAAGTAGTTTTTTTATATTCGATAAAAAGTGAAAATCCGCGCAACGGGGTTGAATGGGCCGTTCGCTCGGGGCAGGTTGGGCCGCTGTTAGTCGCTGCATAACCATAATCTCACGGGCGGAACGTATTATAAACTATTTTATTTATTTTGTAGGATGAGAAAATATAAACGAAAAACAGAAAACGGATCTACTTCTACAGAGCTCTTTCAAAGAGCTGCCGATGCTGTTATCAAAGATGGACGTCCTTTGAAAACTGTAGCTCGTGAATTAGAAATATCTCACTCCACGTTACAACGATTTGTCAAAAAAGTAAAAGCAGGAAAAACTCCTACAACTGGATATCAAACTAAGTCTGTGTTCGATGCTGATCAGAAGAAGAGTTGACATCTTATATCATAAAATGTGCCTCTATTTATTTTGGTCTTCTACCGGAAGAAATAAGAAAACTTGCGTATGAATGTGCAGTAAAATTTGACATTCAAAATATTCCCGAATCGTGGCACAAAAATGGCAGGCTGGTCCAGATTGGCTTACAAATTTTTTGAAAAGAAACCCTTCGCTTTCAATAAGGACACCTGAAGCAACGAGTTTAAGTCGCGCTATGTCGTTCAACCGATATAACGTGAGCCAATTTTTCGAAAAACTCGGCGATGTACTTCTCAGATACAACATAAGTCCTTCGCGATATGGAATTTAGACGAGACTGGTGTCCAAACTGTGATACCTCCAAGGAAAATTGTTGCCAAAAAGGGTACCAAGCAAGTAGGAGAATTGTGTCCGCAGAACGTGGAAATTTAGTCACTGTTGAGTTAGCTGCAAATGCTTTGGGAAATACAATTCCACCTATGTTTGTGTTTCCACGATTAAAATATAAAGATCTGTTTCTTCGCAATGGACCTCCTGAATCTATTGGTGCCGGTAACAAATCAGGATGGATGTCAGGTTCGGAATTTCTGATCTACATGGATCATTTTATAAAGTATACTAAGCCTTCTCCTGAGGAACCACTGCTTTTACTTTTGGATAATCACTTTTCCCACCTTAATATCGACGTGGTTGAAAAAGCAAAACAAAATTCAATTATCATGCTTTCGTTCCCACCACATTGTACTCATCGGCTTCAACCACTTGACGTTGGTGTCAATGGTCCATTCAAAGCATACTGTTCTAAAGCTCAAGATACCTGGATGCGGAATAATCCTGGCAAACGAATGACCATTTACGAGATTCCAGAAATTGTGAAATTCGCTTTTCCCTTAGCATTTACACCCTCCAACATTTGCAATGCGTTTAATAAGGCTGGAATATGTCCCTATAACCCAGACGTTTTTACTGATGAAGAGTTTGCACCGTCTTTTGTCACTGATCGACCGCAACAAGAAAGTCAACTTTTAGTTACGAATCCTAGTAATGAAACCAGTCAATCTGACATTCAACAAATGCTCTTTACTTCTCAGAGTCCGCATACTCCCCAGATTGAACTTGAGTATTCCTCTGAAAATGTTGCTCAATGTCAGTCACCCAATGATGCTGCGTCATTTTCACCGGAGATTATTAGACCTTTTCCTAAAGCACCTGCTCGATCATCAACGACAAGAAAGCGACGCATCAGAAAATCAGCCGTTCTCACTGACACTCCTGAAAAAAATGCTCTTGCTGAAGAACAGGCCCAAAGTAAAAAAAGAAAACTGGAAAAACGCAATAAAGCAAAAAAAACAGGAAAGAAAAAAAATGCTACAGGACAGTGTAAAAGTAAAAAAAGTCGTGAAAATCCAGCGAAAAGGAAAATTTTGCAAGATCAAGTAAGTGAGAGCGAAGATATATTAGAATGGTATTGTCTCGTTTGTTCTGATAGCTATTCCAACTCGAAATCAAGAGAAAAGTGGATCGAATGCATAAGTTGCAAAAATTGGGCACACTTAAAATGTGTTAAGAACAAAAAAAGTGTCAGTTACGTATGTGTTAATTGTAAGACCTAAGAATCCGTTTCAGAGTAGGTACCTAAGTATTGTTGCGTTTTTTATTTTATACATCTTAAAAATGATTTATAAAATATTTAAAGTTTTACGTTTTCTACAGTTAATGAACATTAATATATGAAAATTTATTATGAAAACTACATTAAGATACTAATATTTAACAGTATTATAGAATTTAAGTTCAAGAATTTTTATTAATACCGAATAAAAGTTTCAAAATGTCTAGAAATCCAAAGATTGTTCAAAAAATCCTTCAAATGTTTTTAATACATGATTAATAAATAATAATAAATAACATGTGATAATAATTTTATTATTTCTTATGCATAAAATCATTTGCTGTAATTAAAACAAGTAAAGATTTTGAGCGGCCCAACTGACCCCAGCGTCGGCCCAACCCGCCCCACGGCGGGGCGGGTTGAGCCGCGTCGCTTTTTTGTGAAAAACCAAATGTTAATAAAAAACTATTGAAAATTATAAAAAATGAAAAACATATTCAAAAACTACATAAAATTCTGCACTAGATAGTCCATAAATAAAAAAAAATAGCTGTTATTTTACAACTTATTTCTTACATTTTGTCAAAATCGGCCCAACTTGCCCCGGTCTCCCCTACGTCAACGATCCATGAATAATGGCACAGCTAAGTTTTTTTTATCGCTTTTCATGAAATATTTCTTCATTAGAACTGATTTTTATCGGCAGGCGTAAAAACTTTCGAATCTGGAAACGTTTTATGGTTTCAAGTTAAGTTTTATGGTTCTTCAAGTTTGTGAATATGGTAATCGACACAGAGAAAGAGAGAGATAGAGAGTGTGTTTCACTCTTTGTCCCCTACTGGGAATTTTTTTTTATTATCTTTCTGTTACACAAGATGGAAGAAAGTATAAGATTCCTTTTCTTAAAAAAAATTTGCCTATGTTAATATTAAACAGTATTCTATGAACCTATGTAGAACCTAGTGTTTGGCCTGACTAACAACAACTTTTACTACTTATTAATAAAATTGCTAAGAAAATTTCCAAGTTTGCCTTGACCGTAAATTACCTTTACTACTGATTTACTACTTTAGGAGAAATTATTCAAAACTTGATGCAAATTACGTCTGACTGAAAGTTGCTTATACTGCTTATTCTAAAAATTTGTTAAAATCTACTGAATGCAAATTAGAAATTTAATAATTTAATTAGAAAAAACATATGCTGTTTTCAAAATTAAAAATTAAAACTTCCAGTTTTATTAAAAAATGCTTTTACTACTTAATATGAAATTAACTCCTGATTTAATGCAAGTTCTGTCTGAGTAAAAATTTCTTACACTCCTTAAGAGTTAAAACAACTTAAAAGTTTAGAATACATAAGAATAAAATTATAATTATAATTATAAGAAATAATAAAATCCGTTGGACTAAATGTGTTTTTTACTACTGATGATAAAATCAAATTGTTTTGCTTGACTAGAAATAATTTCTACTATTGATTTTAAGTTAATAATTACTACAATTGAACAAATGGTACTTTCAGTAAGCGAAATGAAATTTTAAACATCTCCGCCTTACTTAAATGGCCATTTACTACTTATAACAAGTCAATAAAAGTTTCTTCTATGTTGTCTGACCAAAAAGTGCCTCCACCACTTGCACTAAAATTACAAAAAGTGTTGGGAAACATCATGTCTGACTAAAACTGACCTGTACTACTTGTACCACTCACATCAATGTAATATCGTTCCGACTGACTAAAAATTACAAAAAGTGTTGGGAAACATTATGTCTGGCTAAAACTGACCTTTACTACTTGTACCACTCACATCAATGTAATATCGTTCCGACTGACTAAAAATTACCCTTACTACTACAGTGGAACCTCGATTATCCGAACTAACCTAGGCAAGGCCGGGTTCGGATAATTGAAAGTTCGGATAATAGAAATTTAATTTTTTTTTATAATTAAAGTAAAAAATTGTACAATTGAACTATTTATATTTAATTTAATACATTTTTTAAATATACATAAGTATATATGTGACGCTTCACGGTGAAAGACATCTAACGCGGTAACGAATTATAGGTTATGTTTAGGAAAGGTTTTGCTTGATTTAAGATTTATTTTTAATTACCTGAAGTTAAAAACAATTTTTATTAGTTATTTAGTACATAAAATAGGTAATGAAAATAGTTTTTGACATCAAATAATTAAAAATGAATCTTAAATCAAGCTAAAACTTTTCTAAACATAACCTATAATTCATTGCCGCGTTAGGTGTCTTTCACCGTGAAGCGCTACATATAATATGTAAATATATATCTTTTCATAATAATATATTACATATCAATTAATACAAATTTTGATTGGTTGTACAAATTGAGAATCAAGAGACGAGCAATCAAATTTGTTTATTTTTGTGAAACTTTTTTACCGAAATAAATTTTAAGATTCGAGAGGCCAAATAAAGTTCGGATAACAGAAGTTCGGATAAAATGATTTTCGGTTCGGATAATAGAGAGTTCGGATAACAGAGGTTCGGATAATCGAGGTTCCACTGTAATTTCAAAACATATTTGTACTTAAACTAACATAAAAATCACAAAATTCTAAACTCAGTCTGATAAAAACTAAAATTCCCTACGAAATGTACGCAAATGCAGAAGAATTCAAAACATTCGCCAAGGGATAAATAAACTCAAAATCATGTTTCTCGTCCAGAGGAGAAAATTCATTTTCTATCGAATTCAAGGAGATATAGAAGGAAATGCAGTACAGAAAATTCCATCATTGGAAAGAAATTGATCCTAATAGAAAACTGACTACGTGGACGGGTCTCGAAGATATTGAAAGTCCTAGTGAAATTCGATACAACAATCAATCTGGCTCATTACCTTGGGACTGTGTCGCAGCCGTGTGCTCTGCAATTTAGTAAGGTTTGATTTGGCTTGATTTCGGTTTGCCCCAATTCGTGACAGACTGCACGTAGTTGGCATAATGATTGGCTGCACTACCGCTTCAATTATGTCGTTCAACAATGAGCGTTTATTCCCCTCTCTCTCTTTTAATCCCCCCCTCTCTCTCTCTCTCTCTCTCTCTCTCTCTCGACAATATGATGAAAACAATTTTGACGCGAAACAGGTTTTATGAACGCCACTATAAAATGGAGCTAGTTCTTTACGAGTTAATAATAACCGCTTGATTCATTACTCTCTCTTCATTCAGACGATAAATTGTGTTAAAAAAAATTGCCCGGTATAAACGAGCTCGAGTATTTGCCAGATAAACTTCGTTTCAAAATAAATAGAATTTCCTAATTTGATGGAAAACTCAAATTACTAGAAATACTCGAATGTTGAAATACAATCTGCGAAATGCTACACAATTACCTTGGTACCAATTAGCGGGCGTTATATTTTCTTCTTTTCATCACTGAAATAAAAATATTTTTTTAATTACTCCCCCCCTAGCAAAAAAACAATAATAATTAAATATATAATAAATATAGTAAAAAATATCGTAGAATGAAAAATTTTACAATTTACAGAAACCTTTCATTATAAAACTTTTTTTCGTTAGATTTGATGAAATTTTTTTTAATTATATTTAATTTTATTATTTTTAATTATAATAATTATATAATATTGTGTACAGTGAAAAAAAAATTTATTAGATTCAAATAACCGATTACTTGTCTATTATCAAATAAATATTTTCTTGAACCAAATAATTTTTACTTAAATCAAATAAACTGTAATTGAATCAATAATTTCTGTATTTGAATCAAATACCATTTAATTGACTCAAATAAAATTTATTTGATACAAATAAATATTTATTTGATAATAGTCAAGTAATTCATTATTTCAATCAAATAAATTTTTTTTTCAATGTATTAATATTATTTTATTATTTAATATTATTAATAATATAAACATAAATAAACATAAAAATTTCTATAGACTTAACAATTGCTGATAAACATTCTTCGAACATATTCTAACGAAAAAATTAATTTTTATTGCTGGGTCAAAAGGAAATTTTTTAGAAAAAGTTATGAGCAAAGAGACACTTTAATAGATGTGTCTGACTAAAATAAAACTTCTACTACTTACAAGAATGCCTTTTGCTTATAAACTCATAATATAACTTTGTCAGACTCATATTGACCTTTACTACTTATTTCACATTATAGTAATTAATTTAATGAAATGGAACATATGTTATGAAAAATTTTTATGGGAAATGGTAAATATGGTAAATAATAATAACGATAAATTTTTAATTTAACGATTAAATTGTAATTTAAAAAATTTCTCATTTCAGTAGTAAGTAAAAATTATGTTAAGATTAGTTACAATAAATTGTGGTTTTATTTTATATAATATGAAATATTGTTCGATACGGGTAAAAATAGAATTTAGGAATAACGAAAATTGTTTGGTAATAATTTTGTGTATGCGTTACCGCATAGTGGAAAAGTTAACTTTAATTCCTGTTCGAAATTGAAGGCAACATTAGCGAATTCCTGAACAAAGCAACCGCCTAATATCAATCGAGCCTCAACTCGTTAACATAACGCACTTAGCATCGCTCGCCCGCCTTTGACCAAACTATCGAGATTATCCAGTTGGCATTCCTCGCCAATAATGTCATTAGATAGACACAAAGCCATTCATCAAGTCGAAAAGTAATTAAATTTCTTCCTCTCGAAAATTTCATTAATTACAAATTTTATTCTATTTCTCCCCTAATTGTTGTTTTCTATTAGCAATTTTCTTTAAGTAACAATTCTTATCAAAGAATAAATACAAAATAATGGAAAAATTTGGGTATGACTTAAAAGTTTCTTGTACTACTGACAGAATTTTATTATATTTTTTTCAATTTTTGTTCATTTGTTTTTAATGACATTAATTGCAAAAAATAAAGATTATTGCTTTTGAAATTGTATTTGACTAAAGGTGAGATTCACTACTGATAACAAAAAATATGGCTGACTGAAACTACTAACTACTACTACTAACTACTAACTACTAATAACAAAATTACGAAAATTTGCAAAAAAATTGGAATATTATGCTACAAGAGTCACTTTTAATATGTTTTAATTTCTTCATCAAATTTTCCTAATTTTATTATCAGTAGCGTAGGTTACTTTCAGTCAGCCATAACTTTTGTCATCAGTAGTGAATGTCACCTTTAGTCAGACATAATTTTCTGAATTTTTATAACTAATTTGTTGGCTTCAATAAACTCTTAATGACATATTTTCATAGCATAACGAAATTATTTTTCTCGTTTTCATTTACGATGGAATACAATAAATGACTCGTAAATTATTTTTGATTTATGTACATTGTCGTAAAATAAAAGTGTATGGAAATAAATTTTGTGGCAGTACTGCTGGTTTATTTCGCAAAAAAAAAAAAAAATAAATTTCCATACATTCTCAATATTAAAATAATAATTATTAATGCAATTTCAATTTGCTTGGTCCGACTAAATATTGCTCGTACTACTTACACTAAGCGAAAAACTGACTTTTACTACTGATTTACTAGTTCAGGAAAAATTATTCAAAATTAAATGCAATTTATCACTGACTTAAATTTGCTTATTCTACTTATATTAAAAATTTATTAAAATGAATGCAAATTAGTCTGACTAAAAGGAATTTCTACTACTAGAGACCAAAATTATATAAGAATTAGGAAAATCTGTCTAAATAAAATTTATTTTCATTACTGAAACTAAGCACACTGTTTTGCCGGACTAAAAATAACCTTTGCTACTAATTTCTAATTATTAATTCCTATGAAAAAAATTTTCAAATCTTTTGCAATTTGCTGGAGAAGATATTTGTAATACTTGGAAAAGAATTTCAGAGAGGATGATAGACATTGACGTTGAATTGAATACTCCAAACAATGCTAACAATGGTGAGTGAGAAGCGAGATATAGTGAAAGCGCTAAGTACCCTGAGGAGGGTCCTGTGGGACTCATTGTGGTAGCACCATGTAAACTTCTGAGGAAAGTGCGAGGTGCGAGAAAGGCCAACGATTCACGAGCTGTTTCTGCCCCATCAATCATGGTATTTACGCTCTCTATACTAGTACTGGGACTGGCACACACACAAATACAATACAGAGATGATGCCTTCGTCGAAGAGGAAGAAGACAAGTGTGTGTTTGTTGTATATATATATATATATATATATATATATATATATTATCAACGTAAGCTTCCAACAGAATAGCCAGGGCTTTTCCATCTTGCTTCAAACAACTAGCTAACACTCAACTCCGGCTTATGATAATAGGGTCTTGAATAAAAAGCTCTTCATCGTCATTATATTGCGTACATCACGAATAAAGACCCCCTCCCTCACATATATGTTTGAATGAGAAAATTTTGCACAGTAACAAGCGTTCATTTTTTGCAGATTTATTTAAGAGGATTTTACAAGCTCATTAACGGAAAATATGGCTCAATGTATAATCATTAAAATAGGGAAATAATTTTTTTTTTGAGAAAATAGATTTCTTTTTTCTTTTATTCTTTTATTTGAATGGGGAAACAATTTTAAATTGTTTTTTTTTTGCTCTCTAAAGTTTGTAAAATTTATTGTATTGTAAGGATTGAGGGTAATTTAGAGTCAGTAGGACAGAAAAATTTTTGTCAGACTTTTTAATTTTTATGTAATTTTCTCGTCAGTGCTATGGAAAACTTTTATATAGAAACAGTAGTACAAGACAATTATAGTCAGGCATAATAAAAAACATATTTATTTAGATCCAGTAGTAAAAGAAAATCATAGTCAGACTTTTTAATTTTGATCTAATTTTCTTATTAGTAGTAGAAGTAAATTTTAGTCAGACTTTTTTTTTAGATTAAGTAGTACAAGGAAATTATAGTCAGACTTTTTAATTTTGATCTAATTTTCTCATCAGTAGTAGAAGTAAATTTCAGTCAGACTTTTTTTTTTAGATTAAGTAGTACAAGGAAATTATAGTCAGACTTTTTAATTTTGATCTAATTTTCTCATCAGTAGTAGAAGTAAATTTCAGTCAGACTTTTTTTTTAGATTAAGTAGTACAAGGAAATCATAGTCAGACTTTTGAATGATCGTAACTATACTTAACTTTACATTTTTTTGTCAAAAATCAAAATTCAAGGATCTTTAAGTTCTATTCAGTCAAACAATTTTTCAATCATCTCTAATTTTTTTCCAGATGGTAAAAAAAATTTTCCCAATTGAAATATTAATACTTAGAATTTAAATTAAATCGAACCAAGTGACAAAGATATTTAATTAATGTGAGATCTCAAAATGGAAATGGAGAGAGGGGGGAAGGCTAATATTCCGTGCGTGATAAATCAGATGTGCGACCAAGAATCCTTGGTGAGAAATCGCCAAGTCGAACAATACAATCACATATGTTGAATTTCGCGCCCGAAATTGCTCCTTGAGAATGGAGAAATGGAGAAGACTGAAAGGGCGAGGGACTGAAGGGGAAAGAGAAATAAAGTGAAGAAGAGCCTTGAGAATAGAAGAATCTAAAGAAAGAGAAATCGGATAAAAAATACAATATATAATAGATCAGAGGAAGAAAGCAAAAAGGGATCGGGAGTGGGGGGGAGAGGGGTTAAAGACGAAACTGGGTTCAAAGGGGCAGGGACAGATATACGGATGTGACAACGCACAGGTATAGTGATATACGCATCAAGGGCATTCGATCTGATCGAGGCACAGGTTGGACTTTACAGCCGATAACGGATCGTTTCTCCATAGCATTTCGTGGTCGTCCAGAGTTCCAGGTCGCTAAACCATTTGTGCTTGTGCCTGTGTGTGTGTGCGTTTCGGACAGTTTTATGTGATCCCCAGTACGTAAACTTAATGCAGGATCTATAAAGGCTACTTCGATAGGAAACTTTAACGCTCGCTCCAAATGCCTGCTGCATATCTGTTTAGCCACAGTTACGATCAACCGAACATTAAAAAGAAAAGCCGGAAAAAATAAATATCTTTTTATCATCAATTTCACTGAGATAGGACTAATATACTATTATTATTGCTACTATTTACTACTATGGGAAAAAATCCACCTCTTGAATTAGCGAAATATGTTAAAAATGATTATTTTGAATTTTGAATTTCGCGCCATTAGTTCGGTGAATTCCCGCCTAGATGGCATGAAAATTCGCTCGTGAACGAGATGAAGTGAACGGTGTATAAGAGACAATGAGATGGATATTATATTCTGTTTATTTTTTAGTTAAACGAAAACGATTATATTTTTAATAATCATAATAATATTGAGTAATAATAATAATAATAATAATAATAATAATATAGTAATAAATTTTTTTGGGTTGATAATTATGTTTGCTGATTCGAGTCTCGGGTGAATATTGGTTTAATATTAAAATTCTAGTCTTGACATGTCTTTGAAACTGTCTTTTGAATATATCATAACATCCCCCCTCTATTTTTTTCCCTAGGGGAGTAGGGGTGGGGGGTGGCTCGCTCTGTTCGAGAGAAGTTGGTTTTGCGATTCCGGGGACAAAAACGCATGTTCCGTTAAGATGCAAACCCGACTTTGTGGGTTGCCTAATTACTCGTATGCTTGTACATTGCAGGTGCACGATACCAACTATGTAAAACAAAGCGCAAGGTTTACATTAATTTCCTACTTGGCTAATTGAGTGGGAAAAGGCTGTCGCGCTTTAGATGCATGTACGACGGTAAAACAACCTTTTAACAGAACGCTAAGCGGGGACAATTTCTCAATTGTTCTTTAACAACAAAAAATGTCTGACTGAAATCTACTTCTACTACTGATGAGAAAATTACATAAAAATTAAAAAGTCTGACTATCATTTTCTTGTACTACTGATTCTAAAAAAAAGTCTGACTGAAATTTACTTCTACTACTGATAAAAAAACAAATCAAATTGTAATCAACAGTGTAAATTAATTTTGGTGTTAAATGTTTTTACTATTTGTTTATATTGACACAATATGTAAAAATATTTATCCGAGAGAAAAATGTGAAGCTTTCATTGACATTTTTCCTTGGATTGAAATATTAAATAAACTTTCTGCATACGTCAAGTATGTACATTGAGATGATGTGTGAATATTTTTAACAGGAAGGGAAAACTTTCCATGAAAATGACATGAAACATTCTCTTTTCTCGAACGTGTGGATAAGTTTTTTGAAAAACTTTTTCGAAACAGTATTAAACAAGTGCACTAGGAAAATTTGTTTTCCTTGATTTCCGACATTCCCACAGATAAAATTGAACGAGTAGTGTAAATCTACATTGAAATAAAAATTTCTCATTTTTGTAGACAACTTTTTTTGGACAATGACTGTTTACATCATGGCAATTTCATTTCAAGTAACAAATAAATACATTTTATTTATTTAAATTTTAAAATAAAAATCCATTTGATAAACTTTTGGCGAAAGCTACTTTTTTCATTTCATTTTATATTTTAGTTTCATTCCCCTTTGTCGTTGCCTCCATCAAATTTCATTTCACACAGTCCAGTTGTATTTCGATTTCCATGTAGCAAAAAAAAAACTATAAAGGCGCAAACTTCAATAAAATGTCCAATAAATTACAAAAGAACAGATTTAGTATCGAGTTTACTCTATTTTTACTTTTATATGCATTCAATGTATTCACAATTGAGGGATAAGTTATTATTACCTAAATATATAATTCTGCTTGACAAACTAATTGTTAAAAATACGAAAGTCTTTGAAAAATAAAAAAAATGTCTACTCAATGAAAATATTTATTTATCATCTATTTTCTACAATTGTTAACTAATAATTACATAGTTTGTCGAATTAAATTGTAATGTTTTCAATATGTAAATTAAAATTCGAAATGAAAAAAATTAATTTTAAATTTCAGGAGAATATTTTTTTATAATGAAAATTTTTAATTGGTTTTTATTGTAACGCGGTGAAATTAAAATAGAATTTAATGTCAGTGACATGTAGCCATAATTGTAAGAGACTTTCTATCTCAATATTTGCGTTGATAATTGAAAAGTCGGGGAAATTCAGCTTTTGGCTCAAGTAAAATATTACCAATTTAACGCGCCAGCACCTGCAGTGGCTATTATAGAATAATTATATATAGAGGTACTGCGCGCATATACTTGAGGGCAAAATTGAAAAAAGAATCTCAGTCACTACTTGTTGAAACTTGAAATACAGTGAAATTTCTGTAAATTGTGTTTAAATTTTTTTTACATTATTTTTTTATTTTCGTACTGAAACAATAAATTACTAATTAACATCTATTTATTTACAATTAAAATTGTAAAATTAATAGAGAAGAACAATTTAGGGTCTGAGTAAAAATTTCTGTTACTACTAATAGAGTAGGAAAAACAATTCTATGTTCTGTCTGACCAAAACACACTTGTACTACTTCAAATTGCAATATACGAAAATTTTTTACTTGTCTGACTAAAACTGTCTTTTACTACTATAACGAAAGAAGTAAAGAAATAAGAGAAAATAAATAAAAGCAAGGAAATAAGAAAAATAAAAACAGGAGAAAAAAAGAAAAGCAAACAAATATAAAAAAATAAGAAAAGTAAAAAAGGAGAAAAAGAAAAGTAGGTAAATAAAGAAGAGCAATGAAATAGAAAAAAGAAAGAAAAAAAGTAGAGAAGAACGAAAAGTAGAGAAGGAAAAAAAAGAAAAGTAACAAAAAAGAAGAAGAACAAAGAAGGAAAATAAAAATTACGAAATATTTTTCTGAAAAAAGTTGTATCTCTCTACTGTTACAAAAAATACTTAAATTCTGAAAAATTTCCTATATTTTTTACTAATCTTTGAAAAATTCTAAATTTTTCTGTGTCTGACGAAAACTGACTTTTACTACTTACAATATTTAAAATTATAGAAATTGGCTAAATAAGTAGCTGAATTTTGTTAAGAATAAAAAAAAAGAAATTAAAGAAAATTATGAAAAAAAATAAATAGAATAAAGGAAAATAAATAAATGTACAGAAATAAAAAAAGTAAAAATAAAGAATAGGAGAAAAAGAAACGTAAAGAAAAGAAAGAAGTGTAAATAAAAGTAATGAACAGTAAAGAAACAAGAAAATTAAAAAAAAAAAAAAAAGGACAAATAGAAAATTAAAAAAAAATAAAAGGACAAAAAGAAAAGTAAAATAATAAGAAAAGAAAAAAAACAAAAGAAGAAAAAGAAAATAAAGAATAATACTAAAAAGTGAAGAGAAAAAAAGTAAAGGGAAAAAAAGAAAATAAAGTAAAGTGTAAAAAGAAATTAAAGATAAGTCTATAAAGAAAAGGAGAAAAATAAAAATAGAGAAAATAAACAAAAGTAAAGAAAAGTAAGAAAAATTAAAAAATAAAGAAAATAAAGAAACTTGAAGAAATACGAAAAGTATAAAAAGAAAATAAGAATAAGAAAAGTAAAAAAACTAAAGGGAATAAAAAAATAAACAGTAATGAATGTAAAGTAATAAGAAAAGTAAAAAGAAATGTTGAAAGTAAAGAAGAACGAAAAGAATTTAAAAAATGTAAAGGAAATAGAGTAAAAAAAGACAAATGTATCGAAAATTTAAGAAAAATATAGTGAAAAAAAAATATATCAATTACTCATAAAAAATTGTATACGTCAAGAAATAAATCTCGATGAGACGTCAAATATTAAAATAAGGAAAAGATGAAGATAAATGTTTCCTAAAAATAAACGATGAAACCGCAAAATTCCCAGACAAATGGAAAATAGAAACAATGTTGGATCAAAAACGAAACATAAATACTACTTTAGGCGCATGTTACATAAAATTAATCATTATCTCAACATAGGGCGTCATATAGTATATTATATATACTCTATGGATTCTGCTATATCTGTATCTATATATATATATATATATATATATATATATTTCTATATATATACATAGAGATCGAGTGCGCTGAACTTGGAGGTGGTTGAACGTGGTGTAGTGTCGGAATTACTCGTTCGAGGGAGTCTGCAACATAGGGGGTGGCGCGTGTGATTCGAAGGACCAGTATGCTTTTGACTTTTGCGCAAGTAGTTTGCTTTTATCCGTCGTCAAAAAAAGCATCATACACGTGAATTCACGGATTTTTAATATAAAAAATTTTCAGAAAAAAAAAAAATCTTTTTATCCCGTAAAACAATTCATGACATTTGTCCAATTAAATAATCCAAAACAAAGTGTTAAATATAAAATAAAGTGACGTGCTTTTGTGATGTTTTTAATTTGTAAATGTAGTTCATAAGAGGTGAGAAATATCACTGAATTACTATCAGCTAAGAATAAATATTTCAAGTAGGATAATTATTATCAATTTTTACATTTTGGTAGGTTTGAAATAAAAATTTTCAATTCTCATAATTTTCATATTTTCTCTCAATGGAATTGTCATTAATTAGTTAATTAGACAATAATATTAAACGAGTAGAAATGAAACTTTACTGAATTCGACATTCTTAAACAAAAATAACAAACATTTATAGTTTTAGATAAAAAATAGTTTTTATCTTTTATTGGTCATTCTTATTGCATTTTTTTCCTCCGAAAAAAGTAAAAAAAAAAAAATTCATAAAAGGCAGTTTTCCCCTTTTAACCACGTGGAAAAAATTCCCAACAATTTTTACCGTGTTATAAGCGAAAGACTGGAAAAAAATTTTATTTCTTTTGAAAAAAAGTTTCGATGCAAGTTTTATTGGAACTATATGAAAAAAAGAATATTTTCCCCTCTTGTTAATATTTCTATAAAAATTTTTTTTGCAACCTGTTCTAAAACTTTTCCCGATATTATTCATCAATAATTTGCTATTCATTTTAAAATAGATGAAAATAATTGGAAAGATTTAAAAATATTTTCCATTCAATTTCTTCATAGTTGAATTACAAATTTACGACTAAAAAAAAATTGAATGAATCAATTATTATTTATTTACTTACAGTAATAAACGGATATTAAATAAAATAATAATAGTTATCATTTGAAATCAACAGATTTACAATACCATACATTTAAAAAAAGAACTACACGAGAGACAAATTTCAAAATTGATATTTAAAAGATTATTGACAAATACAGGAAGATAAAAATTTTTTTTTTTACGACTTTCGTATTGTGTGTATCGATTACCCACGTGAAAATTTACTGTTGATGTAAAACTCATGGCACAGGTAGAAAAAAAAAAACGAGAGAAAAAAAAACTTGTACAATAACTCGTAGGACTTTTTTCGTTTAGTTATCAGCTTTTCGACGGAAGGAAACTACACTCGAAGCATCATTTGAAAGCAATGTCCAATGACCGTCATCGTGTGGTAGTTTAATGCGTACAATGGGGAGTTGGAAACGTGAAACGGATTGATGGCTAAAGTAACTTATGACCTGTCCAAATTTCGACTATGAATGCTTTTTGATATACTACAAATCTTTTATTTTCCGCATATTTTTTTTTTGCTTTATTTTTTTTAGGATAATATTTGTATATTATTTTCCAGTGTTTGTATTTTGACCGTAATTAACTTAATTAGCTTGGTTTGATTCGAATTCGTTAAATGGGTTTTTATTTTTTCAAATTTCCATTTAATTAAAATGTTTTTAATTAAAATTTTTTGAATTTTGAATTTTTATAAAATGAATTTTATTAAATTGTGTAAAGGGAGTTCAATTAACAGAATTAATATTAAAATCAACTTTAAATTTATTTCATTTCAAAATTTTTCTTTATAGAAATATATCGAAATTAATGAAATAATTAAAAAAATTTTTCCATATTAGAAAATACTTCCGTCACTTGAAGCAAATACAAAAAACTACAAAATTAAAATCTACTTTATTCCTTCACTTAGGGCAAATTTTTTATTTAATGAAATAAATTGAAATTAATGAAACAATTTTAAAATTAAAAATATTCTCTGTATGAAAAAAATATTTTCGTCACTTTCCAAATATGGAAGTGAAAAAAATTTCTAATGTAATAATCCTGTAAAGGGAATATGAAATAAAAAGTAAAATGAAATTATTCTCTTGATGGATTTATCATCCATTAAATACGATTCATTCTCCCCTGACAGAGGTAACTTTGAATTTGACTTTATTGAAAAATCCCGAAGCAGGTCACGTGTAAATGGGCGGAACGTTTACTTATTTTCTCTACGAAAAAATTTCCCTTTTACTCATCAAAATAAATAAAAAAGAAGAAAAAAATTGTCCACCACAAAAAAAAAAGGGAAATATTCTTCCTGTTGAAAAATAAAAAGAAAAAGAAAAGTAACTCAAATTCAAGATTCAAATTAATTCCGTTAAAGAGAAAAGGAAAAAAAAGACTCTTTCTCCTTTCTTTTTTTTTCTTGAATTATTTTGTTCACCTCGATGAACGCGGATAAGAGTATTTTAGTTCCGGTGTATGACCACGACGTGGTGGCTAGAAGAAGCCTTTCAAAATGTCTATATAGGAATGAGAGAAGCTTTTGCCGTGGCGATATTTTTATCCTTTTCTCACGCGCTCGAACCCCCGCTTGTTTCCGCTCTTTTCTTCGTTTCAAGTTCCGGGTAATTAAAAGTTTGGCTTGGCCACGATTCACGCCCGGAAGAGCTAATGCCGCCCACTTGCCGATGCTTCTTCCATTCTCTATATATATTGATTATATGGCTTTTTTGTTGTTGTTTTTTCTTTATACAGTCTTTCTCCTTTATACAATGTAGTAAAACTTTATTTACAATCGTCAAATTCATCTTTTCTTTCTTTTTTCTTTCTTTTTATTGTAAAGTATTCGTAATGATCCTCAATACGATAACGAGCGCCGCGGTCTTGAAAATAATTTGCAGCGTATAATGGAGCATGCGAACGTTGAGAATAAAAGAATCAAAAAAAAAAGGTTGGTTTATATACGCTGATTCAGTTTCTTTTTTATAATAAATCTCACCTATTAATTCATCGCTGCTCAATTGACAGTTTCATTTTATTTATTATTCGATGAAAAGGGAAAAATTTATTCCCATTTATATAATTTATATTCAAGAACTAGGAGTAATCAACGAAAGTCTGGGGGGAAATTTCTTTTACTACTCTAGTGACAAAATTAGTGAAAATTGAGAAATTTATTTCACTACTGATGACAAAATTAGTGAAAACTGAGTCTGACTGTAAATTTTTTTGTACTACTGAAGAACTAAAATTACTAAATCTGCTTTTACTAATGAGAAACTAATGAGAAAATTGCTAAAGATAGAAACGTCTGACTATAGATTACTTATACTACTGATTCTAATAAGTTACGATTTTGAATATGTCTGACTAAAATAATACTTTACTACTGATAATATTGGACTAAAACTGTAATTTACTGATACCTGAAGAAAAAGAAAACAGAAAAGTCTGACTAAAATTTTTTTCTACTACCACTTTTCGTTTTATTTATTATTCGATGAAAACGGAAAAATTTATTCTCATTTATAATTTATATTCAAGAACTAGGAGTAATAAACGAAACTCTGAGTGAAAATTTCGTTTACTACTCTGTTGACTTGCAAAAATTTAAAACGGTGGTTGACTAAAAGTTTCTTTAACTACTGTTACGTAAAGTAATCAATATTGGAAAATGGTTTTGCCTGCCTGAAATTTTCTTGTACTACTGATATTAAATTCACAAGGATATAAAACAGTGTCTGACTGAAAATGTCCTTTACTAGTGATTCTAATTTAACGAGAGTTTTACTTATTTTGTCTGACGGAAACAGTTTTTTACTATTACAATGAAAAAAAATACGTCTGACTAAAAATATTTTATACTACTGAAACTTAAATTAATCAAATATAGCGTCGTTCGGTCTGAGTAAAACAATCTTGTACCACAGATACTAATACTAAAGTAATAAAGCCTCCTTCTGCATTTATTTTTTTTTGTCTGACCATAACTGTATTTTACTACTGATATTTTTGAAAATTTCAAGAAAATTTATTTCTTCTCTGACGATAAATGCTTTTAACTACTAATATGAAAAATCAAATGTATTTTTCAATATTTAGTTCGACTATAATTGTCTTTTACTTACTAATATTTATATCAACAGTAAAGTTACAAGCAATTATCGTTGGAAAAAATAATTAAAAATTTTAGGAATATCAGTAGTAAAATACAGATATAGTCCGACAGAAAATAAAAAGACCACTGTTTAAGATAATATCAGTAGGAAAATATTATTTATAATTTACATTTTTATACATTACGTAAAATATACATTTAATATTTATTTCAGTAGTGAAAGATAGTTATAGTCAGACGTTCGTCTGACTAAAAATATCAATTACTACTGGTAAATATACGTTAAATATACATTTAATATTTATTTCAGTAGTGAAAGATAGTTATAGTCAGACGTTCGTCTGACTAAAAATATCAATTACTACTGGTAATAAATTGCACACAAAAAAATATTGTCTGTTATTATTATCAGGAATCAGATTAATCAGATAATAACTAAATTAACAATGTTCCTTTCCCACTAAAGGACAGTATAATTTATAAATTAAATATACAATATAAATAGTAATTTAGTTATAGCGATGATGA
Organism: Leptopilina clavipes; assembly: GCA_001855655.1. Taxonomy (NCBI): domain Eukaryota; kingdom Metazoa; phylum Arthropoda; class Insecta; order Hymenoptera; family Figitidae; genus Leptopilina; species Leptopilina clavipes. The sequence continues at coordinate 18,847 of JUFY01006317.1, forward strand.
AGCGATATTGCTAGACACTAAGGGTATTAGATGTCAGATACATGAGCTCATAATTACTATAGGACGGATAATGCTAAACAGAGTAAAGTGAATATTACGGACAACTATTCAATTCGTTAGTTTGTCTCACGTGATTATATTTCAAAAATACCAAAACAATGTGGTTTTCTTCTCACCTAAAATCTGGGAAAAATATACCTGGTGTTCAAAAAATACAAAAACGGTCAAATATTCATAACTGTTGGAATTTAAAAAAAAAGAAAATAATTGAAAGAAAAAATATTAAGTGTAAAGAATTTATTTTTATATAAATGTAAGAAAAAATTATTTTATAAATATATATATATATATTTATAAAATAAATATATACTTTTTTTCGATACAAGTTCTCTGTAGACATGTACATTGTACCTATATAAATTGACCAGTTTATTGAAGAGAATACCTCCCAAAAAAAGTGTGAAAATAAGAGAACAAAACTGAGCAATGAAAAGAGAAGAAAAAGGGAGAAATAAAAAAAAATGAAGTAAGAAAAAAGGAAAACAAACTTGTAACTTCCCTATAGTACAGTTACTTGAAATTAGTTTTCTATATTTCAGTTACTAAAGCAGAAAGCAGCTTAGGTGAGAGAGAGAGAGAGAGAGAGAGAGAGAGAGAGAGAGAGAGAGAGAGAGAATAAGCCGAGAAACTCTTTATTGATACAATTTTCCCTGGGCTTCATTGTCTTTCTTTCTGAATTTTTCAGATTATTAAATAAATTTTCATCAACTTTGCTTTATTGGGAAATTTCTGTTTTGTTTCCCCCAACTCACATAATATATAACAATGACAAATGACTCTGAAAAATAAATTCAATCATAAATTGTTTCGAGTTTTTCTCTTTTTCTCACAAATATCAAAAGAGAGGATTTGCCTGTTAATCCCTCCCCCCCTGACCCATAATGAACAGGACTCAACAATTGTTTATGCCTTCATTGCCATCCAGACAAGAGAATAACGTTTGAGAGATTAACTAGAAAACCTCCAAGGTTCAAACGTCGCATCTGTTATATAAATAATATAATAATAATCAAATAGAAAAAAATTCTGTATTGTTTTACATTGTGTAAAAATTATTTGTCACATTTTTTACGCCGAATTTCAATAAAAAAGATAGTGTTATTACTTTTACATAAATCTTTATGCAATAAAGAATTTTTTTGTTTGTTTTTGTTTTGTCATTATTTTCTTTTATCAATACTTTGTCATTATTTCATTCAATTTTTTTAATCGTTTGCAATAAAAAAAAAATTGTTGCAAAGTTCTTTCTGTCGATGATCAGAATAAAAATTGTTGTTACGTTGTTTCTAAATTCAAAATGAATTTAATTAAATTTAATTAGAAAATTTACTCAGGCAAAGCGTTTTTGAATTTCTCTAATTAATTTCAGTGAAGGTTAAATTTAATTTCCTGTAAAATGTAAATTTTTATCAAAAGTTACTTATTAGAATTAGATGAAAATAATTTCATCCTATTTTAGAAAATATTTCTACTCTCTAAATGTGAATTAGTAAGAATTTTAACTAATTTGAATTAGTGACTCACTTTTTGCTTTTGAATTAGTTAAAATTTACTAA
>JUFY01006756.1:1380-12271 GCA_001855655.1 Leptopilina clavipes
TACCTTTCTTAAAATCTGCAGATATTCTTTAGTCAAACTATGATCTAGATGATTGTCAGTAGAAAAATTCCAAATCCGATATGTTCTAGTGGCAAGAATACCATTCTTAAAAGCTAGACAATGACTTTAGCATTAGCTAAACAATGATTAAAATTAATAGCAAGTAAATTAATTGCAAGTGAATTAATACATTATTTATCATACCTCTTTGTTGAAGATTATTCCACCTGCGACGTCTTCATCAGCTCCATGTCATCCAAACTGCAATGATGATTGTTCCACAGGTCATCTGTAAAAGTAAATTTTTTTATAGTCCTCCAACAAATATTCAAAACCAATCTATTGCTTCAAATCTCAAGCAATGATTTTTACATATAAAAAAAACAGAAAATGGATGAAACCAATACATTAAGAAATGGTCTTTCTTTTCTCTATCTTAAAGTCCAAAATCCGGTATGTTCTAGTGGCAAGAATACCTTACTTAATATTAATCAATAGCTGAACAATGATATTCTTAATATTAATCTTTAGCTACACTGATCTAGATGATCATCGATCGGTAGTAAAATTTCGATTCCGGTATGTTCCAGTGGCAGGAATACCTGTCTTTTTGGATACTAATTTCCACAATGATGATAAATCCTTAATTATTATTTCATCATCCTTTTCACTGAAAAATGTTTCACCTGAAGCAGCTCTTGGATCCTTAACTACAAAAAGATCTAAATAATCATCCGTGGAAACAATTGTAGATCTAAACTACCAAATCGTTGACACTAGGAAAATTTTTGAAGAAAACTATCATCACCATATCAGACTAAACCAAAATAAAAATTTATTTCCCCCCACCCACTCAATGCTAAATTGTTTTCCAAATATCACGACATAAAAAATAACCTCCAATGACGCTATTAAAAGGACAAAAAAAAAGAAGTTAAATTTTCATCTAGAGCGTGTTTCCCCTCGAGCGACTACAATCAAATGGAAAATTTGTGGGAATTTATAACCGGGAAAACTAATCCCGCCAGTTCGAGAGAGAGACAGACAACACACACACCTAATCGTAAAAGCGAATGACTATTTTCATTTAAATCGAGATCTCTCCCTCTCTTTCTCTCTTTTCCATCTCACTCCCAAATATTTTTTTTTCTCTCTATTTCCGCCTCGACATTTTTTCCGATTAAAGTGTCCTCTTTTTCCCAAAATGTGAACATCCACATTCAGTCCAGAACTGAAAGTTACTGCACACACACTGTATTTTGTATATAGTTGTTGGATTTTTGTTTTTTTTTTTTTAGTGCGAATTTTATTGTCCAAACAATGGTAATTGAATGCAATCAATTCCAATGAAAATTACCCACACGATTCACTGGTTATTATTTCAATGTTCGCTTGAGTCAAGAAAATTATATGGATAATACACTGATCCAAATATGGTAAAATAAACGGTTTTTGTGGAAAAATTTGCAAAAAAAAAAGAAGAAGAAGAGGAAAAATAGTGAGAGTGGGAAAGAAGGACAATTGGTAATACAGATTACAAGGGACATTGCTCACAGTGCAGTATATATATATATACGTTCAAGGAATTTAAGACTCCATAAATGCCATAGCTGGGCTGAGTGCAACAGGTCGGGAGCTATTGCCGAGGCTAAGAATTCACTAGCTCGTTAAATTATTATATCCACCTTCGGAAATTCATATATATGCACGGGAACAATAGAATAAGTTTGCATTTCCGAAACACTTGTCTCACTAGAGAAGAAAAAAAAATGAAAATGAAAAACGAGACTCAGAATAACAGAAATGAAAATTCATTGCTACAAATCTCAAAAGGAAGAACAACATTTCCAAGTTGATGATAAACTCTAACCAAATTCGACGATATCTTTCTAGAAACTTCCCTCAAGGTTCCAGTGGAAGATTCCACCGAAACCTTACGGGAAGCTTTTATTGGAACCTTAAGGAAAGCTACCACAGGAATCTAGATGGAAGCTTCCACCTAAACCTTGAGGGAAGATTCCATGGCAATCTTCAGGGAAGCTTCCACCTGAACCTTTAGGAAAGTTTCCAAGGCAATCTTAAGGGAAGCTTCCACCTGAAACTTGAGGGAAGATTCCATGGCAATCTTCAGGGAAGCTTCCACCTGAACCTTCAGGAAAGTTTCCAAGGCAATCTTAAGGGAAGCTTCCACCTGAAACATGAGGGAAGATTCCATGGCAATCTTCAGGGAAGCTTCCACCTGAAACTTGAGGGAAGATTCCATGGCAATCTTCAGGGAAGCTTCCACCTGAATCTTCAGGAAAGTTTCCAAGGCAATCTTAAGGGAAGCTTCCACCTGAAACTTGAGGGAAGATTCCATGGCAATCTTCAGGGAAGATTCCACCTGAAACTTGAGGAAGACTCCATGGCAATCTTCCTGCAAGGTTGAGTGGAAGCTTCTTTGGAAGCTTTTCTAAAGATTCCAGTAAAAGTTTCCCTTAATTTTCCTGTGGAAACTTTCCGGAAGGTTCCAGTGGAAGCTTACTGTAAGCTTCAGGTGGAAGCATCCCTTTAGATTGCACTGAAAACTTCCCGCAAGGTTCCAGTGGGAGCCAGTGGTAATTCCAGGTAATTACCCAGGAAGCTCGAAGCTTCCCTCAAGGTTCGGGTAAAGATTTTCCTCTAGATTGACATGGAAGCTTCCCCAAAGATTTGGTGGAAGCTTTTTTCTATATTCCTCTGCAAGCTTTCCGCAACGTTCCAATGAAAGCTTCCCTGGAGAATTTTACACTTTCTGGAAGCTTTCTCACAGCTTTCTCAACTGAACCAAAACAATCAAATCTTCCAGTGAAACATTTTCCAAGGAAGCTATTCATGCTTTTTAAGGTTGTGCGAGAAAATTTATGATTCCCAAGGAAATTAAGTTTATTGGCATTTTTATTGACGAAATGCCGTGTTCCTGTTTTTCTTCTCAATAAAAAAAAAGAAAAAAAAAGCAAAATGCACACAGTCTCTCACTCTATTTAGAATTAAAAGCAACTGACAATTTCATTGTGCCAATGTAATGGAGAATTATTGACAAGAGTCAATATATCGAGCAGTCGTTATCTCGATTCAGGAATTTATCGAATTGTGAAAGTGTCAACATGCTTTTCCTAGCTTTTAATAAAAGGCACACTCACACACACACAGACACACACATACACACACACGTCATCAACAAAATCGTGAAACGCAAACTTGGCATTTTATTTCAATTTTTGATCCATTTGGAAATAGTAAATACATTGATTTATAAATAATAATTGACACACAAGAGAGAAAAATATAAAAAAATTAAATTTTTTTTATTAGAAATTTAAATTGTCATTTTACATATTAAAAAAAAGAAAAAAAAACAATGGGACAAAATTAATAATTTTAAAATTCTTTCTCTTATGGTTGGAATAAAATGTTTATACACCTTTCCAGCAGTATTGCCGGAAAATATTGAGGTAAGGTTGAGGCAACTTTCATCGGAAATATTCTGGCAACATTGCTGGGCAATATTGAGGTAATTTTTTCAGGTAATATTTAGGCAATAATAAGGCAACATTGCAAGGAAATATGCCGACAATTTTGAAGCAACTTTGCCAGGAAATATTCAGGCAATGTTGAGGCAACATTGCAAGGAAATATGCCGACAATTTTGAAGAAACTTTGCCAGAAAATATTCAGGCAATGTTAAGGCAACTTTTACTTAAAATATTCAGGCAATGTTGAGGCAACTTTCACTGGAAATATTCAGGCAATGTTGAGGCAACTTTTACTAGAAATATTCAGGCAATGTTCAGGAAACTTTTACTGGAAATATTCAGGCAATGTTGAGGCAACTTTTACTAGAAATATTCAGGCAATGTTCAGGAAACTTTTACTGGAAATATTCAGGCAATGTTGAGGCAACGTTTACTGAAAATATTCAGGTAATTTTAGGGCAAATTTGCAAGGAAATATTCAGGAAATTTTAAGGCAATGTTGAAACAACTTTACAAGAAAATATTCGGATAATGTTGAGGCAACTTTGCGAGAAAATACTTTGGCAATGTTGAGGCAACTTTGCCAGGAAATATTCAGGCAATGTTGAGGCAACTTTCACTAGAAATATTCAGGCAATGTTCAGGCAACTTTTACTGGAAATATTCAGGCAATGTTGAGGCAACTTTTACTGGAAATATTCAGGTAATTTTAGGGCAAATTTGCAAGAAAATATTCAGGAAATTTTAAGGCAATGTTGAAAGAACTTTGAAAGAAAATATTCGGATAATATTGAGGCAACTTTGCAAGAAAATATTTTTGCAATGTTGAGGCAACTTTGAAAGGAAATATCCAGGCAAAATTAAGGCAAGTTTTTGCGAAAATATTCCGGTAATGTTGAGGCAACTTTGAAAGGAAATATTTAGTCAATTTTGTGGTAACTTTGCAAAGAAATATTCAAACAATTTCTCTCGCTAATATTTAGACAATAAATTAATATATACATCGAAAATGAAAACTGCTGGGAATTAAAAAAATTTTCTAATACGTCCAAAAACAGAAGGCGAAAATTTCTTTTTTTGTTTTTCTGAGTGAGTGAAAATGCACGTCTCGTCTAATTGGTTCTGGCAGAGTGGATGAGAGAAGACTCCGTTGGAAATGAATGGTACCTTTCGGTGTTCTGTCCATCAAGTGTATATGGTTGAATTCTGTCGATAGCAGGCCTTGGCCAACGATCCTTTTGGATCGGTCACACTAGAAAATCGTCGTCGTTTGATGTGGCAGTACGATATCGAGAGAGAGAGAGAGAGAGAGAGAGAGAGAGAGAGAGAGAGAATATCGTTCAATAATCGATATATACATATACATACGATATGAAACGTAGAAACGCGAGCGTGATGCCCCAATGACAAATCGTCAAAGAAGAGTCTTTAGCTTTATCCCCCTGTAAGGTAGAAACGTCAGTACTAACACGAAATACACTTCAAATCCAACACTAATAATACATACCATATCAAACCCATCACCTTTGCTATCCTTTTTTTCCCCTTTTTAAATTTTCATATATATATATATAATACTCTCCATCGACAAAAAATTCTTTTCCTACTCACAAAAGAAAGAAATTCCACATATTTTCACGCAATATTTTATATCAACGTGAAAAATATTCACCTAATAATATAATTACAAAAATACAAATTTTTCTTCTCTTAGAAAAAAAAAGAAAACAATTTCCCCCCCTCTAATGGTATAAAAATAGTATACAATGGAATTAAAACGTCTTCAAAGAATGTGCGCGAGAGTTAAGGGAGAGAAAAGATGAAAGGTGAATAATATATGCACGCTTCAATAAAAAAAAAAAAAGAAAAAAAAAAAAAAAGGGTGCGTACGCATTATAATGTACTTATTGATCCGGCTTTTATAATTATAGCAGCTATAATGCTCATAGTATGCGTAAGCAGTTTAATCTGCCATAAAATACATTGCGGTCTAGAATAATTTTACGTAAACAGAAGGGCCAGCCAATATCGAGTTTTTGCTTCACATATAAAAAAGAAAAAAAAAAAAAAACCTTCCCACCGGGTTAAATAAAGTGTAAATAATACGAGTTGCCACGGATTTTCCCCGGAACAAAATTCCAACAACTTGAATCAAAAATAAAAAATTTTTCCTGTATTCGATACAAAAAGAAACAAACAATTTTTCCCTGACTTTTACATTTGAAAACAAATTTTCCCACTTTTTAAAATTTTGCAGCCGAATAATAATTAATAGTAATGATAATAATTGCAAAATAAAAAAATAATAATAATAAGAATAACCAAAATAGTACAACATTTCAGCATAATACTACATTAATATTGCTTGGCAATGTTCCCGCAATATTCATTATAACCGCCTTGTGACGCAATATTGCCTGGAAATGTTCCCGAAATATTTATTATATCAGTCTTGTGACGCAATACTGCCTGGCAATGTTCCAAAAATATTTATTATATAAGCCTTGTGACGCTATATTACCTGGCAATGTTCTCGCAATATTCATTATAACCGCCTTGTGACGCCATACTGCCTGGCAATGTTGCTGCAACCTTTATTATATTTGCCTTGTGACGCAATATTGCCTGGCAATGTTCCCGAAATATTAATTATATCCGCCTTTGACGCAATATTGCCTGGAAATATTGCTTCAACCTTTATTATATCTGCCTTGTGACGCAATATTGCCTGTCAATGTTGCTGCAACCTTTATTATATCAGCCTTGTAACGCAATATTGTCTGGCAATGTTCCCGCAATATTCATTATATCCACCTTTGACGCAATATTGCCTGGAAATATTGCTTCAACCTTTATTATATCTGCCTTGTGACGCAATATTGCCTGGCAATGTTGCTGCAACCTTTATTATATGAGCCTTGTGACGCAATATTGCCTGGCAATGTTCCCGCAATATTAATTATATCCGCCTTTGACGCAATATTGCCTGGAAATGTTCCCGCAATATTCATTATATCCGCCTTATGACGCAATATTGCCTGGCAATGTTCCCGCAATATTCATTATATCCGCCTTTGACGCAATATTACCTAGCAATATTAAAATAACATTAAGGCAATATTACCTCAATATTACCTGGTAATATTGAAACAAAGCGGAAATAATCAATGTTGCGGCAAGATTGCCAGACAATATTTTCAATCTTTCCGCAACATTCCCAGACAATATTGTCAATATCGTCGCAACATTTCCAGACAATATTGTCGCAACACTTCCAGACAATATTAAATAATAGAAATAAAAAATGATAGTAATAAAAATAAAAATAATAATAAAAAATAATATTATTAATAATAATAATTATTATTAATAATAATATATATAATAATAATAATAATTATTATAATAATAATAATAATAATAATAAAAATAATAATGATAATAATAGAAATATCAATAACAATAATTCGACCCCAAAATATCTTATCGTTAATTCAAAACAGAAATTCCCATTTGTGGAGAGTGATCCTTGATAGAATCGACGTCGAGAAATCCTTGACAGCAAATAGACTGGCAGCACTAGAGGCTACCAGCCAATATGGAAAACGAGAGGGAATTATATATATATATATATATATATATATATAGGTGATGTTGAGACAGCAGAATTGTACTGACGATTGGGGACGTGAATAGCAAAGGGGGTTGGAGGGGGAGAGGGTTTAAATAATTTAATGAGTGAGAGAGAGTGAGAGAGAGAGAGAAGAGTGAAAGTGATGAGAGGAGAGTTAAAGGGGTGAAAAGACCAGAGGAAGACCAAGAGAGTGTGAGAGCAACAATATACGAAAAGGGGATGACATTGCGTGACTGAAAAGGGGGCGTGCAAGAGAGAGAGAGAGAGAGTACGGCGAGGGAATTGAACGACGACTCGCTCCGTCGACCGCAACTAAAACGCAGCCTCAACAGAGTTCAGTTGCCAACCGGTAATGGGATTCCTCTGTTTCCCGGAACAATGATACGCTACGTCGCAGTATGAATTACGCATAATGTACCGTTGGCCAAACGCTACGATTTTGATGATGGTTAAGCGTGCAACGTTTCTCAGAGTCTCATTTTTTTTTATTCCCCCCCCCCCAACAAACGTAAGAGTGATGGAAAAGATATAACCTTTATTGTAAAATGTATCTTCAGCTGAAAAATAAGCTAGATGATCATCTACGCAAAGATCTCTACTAATGCATGTATTCTAATTCCGATATGTTCTAGTGGCAAGCATACCATTACTAAAAATCATCTGTTGATGTTGAACTTTTCCTAGATTAATGAAACCCAAAGATTTTAATTTTCGTATCTAGTGCAAAGGGGACCGGTTTTGTAAACAATATCAGGGAACCTAATGTTTATCTATTCCTGAATCTGAAAAACTTTTGAATGAATCTAGTTCCGATATGTTCTAGTGGCAAGGATACCAATAATTAAAAATAATTCTTTGTTAGACGCAGAGATTTACATAATCATCCTCTTCCTCCTTCAATTCTAATGACACCAAACAATATTCTTCATAAAAAAATATCCAAAATATTCTATAAGGGTCAACCTACGTTTCGTTGCAAAATCATCAAAAATATTTTCTACTACTGTTTTTCAAGGGGTCGTCCTATTTTTTCCATGAGATCATTCAAAGTATTACCTAAGGATCGTCCTATTTTTCCTAGCAAGATCATTCAAAATATTCTCCAATATTGTTTCTCTAGGCGTCATCCTACTTTCATTGCAAGTTCATCTAAAATATTATCTAGGGTTCGTACATCATCATCATCAGGATTCTTCACCATTTCTTCTAGTAGCAGACTTATAGATTCCTATATGTTTTAGCGACAAAAATACCTTTCTTTAAATTCATCACCAACTAAATGATAATCTACGTAGTCTTCATTAAAATAAATTCCAATTCCGATATGTTCTAGTGACAAGCATACCTGTCTTTAAAATTATCCCTAACTAAACAATAATCTACAAGATCTTTTAAATTCAAGAATTAAATTTTTCCTTCCGGTATGTTCTAGTGGCAAGAATACCTGTTTCAGTAGATATTTGTGCTATTCTATTGCTATTTGATTTTATTTTAATTCCGATATGTTCTAGTGTCAAGAATACCTGTTTCAGTAAATATTGGTGTGATTCTATTTTGATTTCATTTTGATTCCGATATGTTCTAGTGGCAAGAATACCTGTTTCAGTAGTTATAGGTACTATTCTATTTCTATTCAATTTTTTTTAATTCCGATATGTTCTAGTGGCAAGAATACCTGTTTCAGTAAATATTAGTACGATTCTATTATGATTCCGATATGTTCTAGTGGCAAGAATACCTGTTTCGGTAGTTATGGGTACTATTCTATTTCTATTCGATTTTATTTTAATTCCGATATGTTCTAGTGGCAAGAATACCTGTTTCAGTAAATATTGGTATTATTCTATTTTGATTTCATTTTGATTCCGATATGTTCTAGTGGTAAGAATACCTGTTTCAGTAGTTATTGGTACCATTCTATTTCTATTCGATTTTATTTTAATTCCGATATGTTCTAGTGGCAAGAATACCTGTTTCAGTAAATATTGGTATTATTCTATTTTGATTTCATTTTGATTCCGATATGTTCTAGTGGTAAGAATACCTGTTTCAGTAGTTATTGGTACCATTCTATTTCTATTCAATTTTTTTTAATTCCGATATGTTCTAGTGGCAAGAATACCTGTTTCAGTAAATATTAGTACGATTCTATTATGATTCCGATATGTTCTAGTGGCAAGAATACCTGTTTCAGTAACTATTAGTATGATTCTATTTTGATTCCGATATGTTCTAGTGGTAAGAATACCTGTTTCAGTAGTTATTGGTACCATTCTATTTCTATTCAATTTTTTTTAATTCCGATATGTTCTAGTGGCAAGAATACCTGTTTCAGTAACTATTAGTATGATTCTATTTTGATTCCGATATGTTCTAGTGGCAAGAATACCTGTTTCAGTAACTATTAGTATGATTCTATTTTGATTCCGATATGTTCTAGTGGCAAGAATACCTGTTTCAGTAACTATTAGTATGATTCTATTTTGATTCCGATATGTTCTAGTGGCAAGAATACCTGTTTCAGTAAATATTAGTACGATTCTATTATGATTCCGATATGTTCTAGTGGCAAGAATACCTGTTTCAGTAAATATTGGTATGATTCTATTTTGATTCCGATATGTTCTAGTGGCAAGCATACCTTATAAAATAATTATCATCCTCAACTGTACGACGATCTAGAATGATCATCAGTGGAAACAATATTAAATCTTTCACTCCGTGTTCTATTAGCAAGAATACCTTTTCTTCCTCAAAAAAAAAAAAAATTATCTCCAGACAAACAATGAATGAGTGATATAAATTTTTCAAACCATCAGAAACGTTCAGTCGGGCGTAATAGAAATGAGTGAGAGAAAGAGAGAGAGAGTGGTTATTGAAATTCTTCGGGGGGCGGAAGCTCGTGATTTTTTTTCATCTAACGCCATTCTTTTATCCGACCGCGTGTCTGGGATTGAGCCGCTTAGGCATTTGCGAGTGAGTGACGTGAGAATGTCTTTCCCACTTCTTTCAAGTTCCATGGTTGCCTTTCCACATTTTCCATTTTCCCACCCCTCCAACCCAAGGGAAGTGTATGTATGTGTACGAAGGAGAGAAAGCGAGAGAGAGAGTACCAACGACCTAGCCCAGTTAAGCGTATTCAAAGTCGAAAGCTTAAATCCACCACGCTGGAAATCCAGAGGAATTTAATGCGACGTGCGAGGACAAGCGAGGAAAAGTCCTGAGCTGATCTCAGCATAAAAGAGAAAGATATAAATTATTATCATAATCATATTTTTAATGAGGTCGGAAACTCCGGAAAAGAAAATTTTCATATTTCTCCCCCTTTACTTCTCCCATCCCTTCCACCTCAACCCTTCAAATGCTACTAATGCACAAAATCTCGATGCAAGCTTTCCTATATGAAAAGAATTATTTTCGAAAAAAAATATATTTACAAGAGAAAAATAATTTCCGAGATCAGATTCCAAACTGAAAGGCAATTTTAATATAATAAATGAACACATTCTTTCATTTCAAAAAATTATAAAAGCAACAAGAAATTAATTATTTCACCATACCACAGACAATTCCAGGGTGTCTAGTACTTCAGCAATATAAAATTCCCGGGGTTTTCCCGGTTTTTCCCGGATTCTCGGTTCGCTAGGCACCCTGCAATTTTTTCCCTGAACAATATATATAATACAATAAATTATAATGAACAAGAATTTAAATTTTTTTCCAAATCAAAATTACAGACATACAAATTTTTTCACATTATTTT
>JUFY01007140.1:1551-12037 GCA_001855655.1 Leptopilina clavipes
CAGATTGACACTGCACAATAACAATAATATAACCCACAAAAATAATAAACAAATGAATGCAGATAAATCTGCTAACGGAATTGGAATCTTCAAATTATATTATAGTATATTATTAATTTAATTTCTTATCTTATTATATAAAAATTATGACGTAATAATTACAGAACATTACAAAACGTTAGATTAAAGAAATAATATAATTTTCTTTCATCTTAAAATTAATTAAAAAATATTATATGTGACGCTTTGCGGCAAAAGATATCTTAGCTCCAAAAAATTTTAGTTTACGTTTTTAATTTTTAGAATGAAATAACACAAAGAGGGTGAATTCCTTATACGAACTATTGATATTTTGGTTTTTTACATCCAAAATATTCAATAAAAACTATTTTTCTATATTTTACCAAGGAAATAAATTCATATATAAATGGAAAAAAATAGCATTCTGTAAAAATATGTATTTATCGCATAACACTACTGAATAACATGTGAAAAATATTAATAAATAGTAACAAAGTTCCAAAAACTTTGATCGTTAAACACGTAACTGTGTAATATTTTTGATGCCTCACGGTATATTTCAAGATAAAGTAAACAATTACATCTACAATAAAGTATCCATCAAAATAAAAGCACGGAATCACATTAATAACAACCAATCCCGACGAGAACATTACAATATATTTATAAATTAGAGTTAACGTTTCCGGTATTTCTGACGACAGTAGAGTAAATTTTGACACCCAATTCGACACCAATATTGTTCGAAAAATATCAATTGGATGACCGATAAACAGAACATCCAACTTATTGCTCCTTCTCTTAATTTGAACAATTTTTGTACCATTTTCCACAAGTGGCTGAAGACAATTTTCATGACTCGCGCACTCTTCATTTGTTAGGCAATAATTACTCGATTTAGTGATAACGGCACGCGCTGGAAGGCATGAAAATGCAGACACATTGACATTCTTCAGGTGACTTGGAGCATTGAAACACAAGTGGCCGAGTTGCTTCGCTTTATCATCACAACAATCTGATGATTTTACATTATTTTTATATTCTTGAATCATAAACTTAGAGACACAAAACTGAGGATTAGGATTTCGAACTGAATGCAGAATGCAATTACTCCACTCCTCATCATTTTTTACAGAACAGTCATTAATTTTGTAAATTGTATCATCAACTATTAAACCCGTTGGACCAATCAATGGCGAATTTGTCATAATTGTTCGGACAGAAACACCCGTTCCTGTGAAATAAAAAGGAGTGTAGAGAAAAGTACCACAATTCAGTAAAATCAGTGCCACTACTGACAGAACACAATTGTGCCAAATTCCAGCGCACATGACCCGTAATTGGGAGCGTTTTGATGACAGTAGCAACTTATCGTTACATAATTCGACATAGGCAACAGGCACTATAAAAGCTAAAAAGAATCCAACTCCGTAGAGTCTCACATCTTCACAGACTGCAGCAACGGCGTGGCCCAATTCATGAAATGTACTGCACAGTAGTAATGTCAAAATGTAATATCCCAGGTCGTTGATTGGAATATTAAGGCCGGGAATCATTAGTTCCAACGATAGGGACTCGCTCTCAAAATTTGGTGTTTGTTGACTTTTGAAAATATTTATTGTCATTTGCATTAAAATATAAATTGACACCGGAAGCAACAGAAGAGTTACACAAACACCAACGTCGAACCAAGTGCGCCAAAATTGTTTTTTCACTTTCGCACAACATTTTATGGGCTCGTTAAATACTGACGTGAACCACTTGATTCGTAAAATTTCAATTTCCAGTTGCAGATTTTTCAATTTATTGACATAGAAAGTGGAATACAATATTAGAATCGTGTGAACAAAGTACAGGAGACAGTGAACAAGTCCAACAAATGCGAAAATAGTTAAAGTATCCATTTCTGTCTCTCTCTCTCCTGTGAAGTGACGTTTTCATGAATTATCATTGAACTTGATTCTATTCCACAATTTAAATTGTCTCTTCCAAAGTAGGCCATCGAAGTAACTCAAAGTAAATCCACACTAAAAATTATTGTAATTTAATAAATAATTAACGCAATCGGCGAAAGTGTGCCGAAATGAATGTTTAAAAATTCCAAAACTTATGAAATAAATAAGGTAACTCCAAATTGCAAGAAAATTTTGTTTTCCGACGGTACTGGAAAGAGAAAAAGGCTAAAAAAGATAAAATCCAATATGCGTTTTTCTTGAGTGATAAAAACATTTTTATGGGTAATTCGTGAACAAAAATGGAAATTGTGTGAAATAAAAATTGTTTTATATAAAAATTTGGTGACCTAATATTATGTTAAATAATAATTGTCTTGAGTAAAAATTCGGGTTAACTTTAATTCGAAAAATTAAAATAAGTCGTATTTTAGCAAAAGAAGTGGAAAAAATATGCATTTTTTGAAAAAAGGCGAAAAAAATTGAAGAAGTCATACAACTCGAGATCTGAAATTTTTAAAAATATTTTTAAAAAACATACCATTTGCACTTATTGCATCCATAAAGTAACGTACATACTGAACATCCTCGACAAAATTCCTTTCTCAAACTAAAATAGAAAGAAAATAGTTATGGTATTATTATTTTCAGAAAATGGACAAGCAATGTACAGAATGTATTTTATAAACATACGCATAATCGGAAATATCCAAAATCGCTTGTTCTCGTATGCAGTCATCTATATACTCTATATCGTAAGCCTTCAGTTCAAAAGTTTGGTCGAGATTTTTTCTTGTTAGTGTTATCGTTGAGTTGGAAGTAAAGGCACTTATTTCTCCTCCATTTTTCTAGCAATATACACAAATTTTATATTTAAAGTTTAGACTTTAATAAGAGAATTTTAATTAAATCTATATAAATCTATACTTAATAACAATACCTTGTGTTCAAAAAGTAAAATGAGTTTAAATTTTTTCTAATTTTTACTATGATTTATATTTGTGATATGAATTATTTTAAACTCGGAAATTATTAAAAATTTTGAATTGTCAAATAACGATTTTTATCATCTTTTATGCTCGTACAGTAGCATATATAGGCCTCGAATCGACTTTAAGACGCAAAAAAGGTCGCTTTAGTCGATTAAAAATACAAAAAAAGTCGTTTGTTTAATTCATTGTTGTCACAAAAATGTTATTTTGTATTTCCCTTACCTTTCACTGATTTCCAAATTTATTCAAGATTTCAATAATTTGTTAAATAAATATTTAAATAACTCTTATTTTTTTCCACGGGAAATAAAATTTTCAAAAATTTCAATTTAGAGCCTTCTGAAATTTAATAATTTCTAGAAATTACAACTACAACCTTTCCAAAAATCAATTATTTTCTACAATTTCTAACTAAACTCTATCTCTAAATCAATTATTTTTAATCATTTTTCCAAAGTTCTTCGAGAATTCAATTATTTAAATACAAAAATTCAAGTTTTTATAATAATTGCAATTGCAACTGTCCATGTATTTAAAAAAAAAATATTAAGCTGTAATATTTTCAAAAAATTATAATAAAGAAATTCTTAAAATTAATTTTTTTTAAATACTTTTAATGATTTTTGAAAAATAATAGTTTTTTAATTATATATACAATTCAAAAATTTCAAATTAATTAAAATTTGGTAAAATCTTTAAATTCTTCAAAAGGTTATTTTAAAAAATTGTAATAAAATACTTGAAAAAAATCAAATTATTTCAATTAATTTTTACAAAATTTCAATATTATTCAACATTTTTAATTATAGGTATATTTTAAAAATTTAATTATCTTAAAAAAATTATTGGTAATTATTATTTACTATTTTAGGATATATAACTGTTTTAAAAATGTTAAAGGAACTTAATTTAAATCTTACTTGATATAACTGTCCATGAAGATGAATATTTAAATTATTATTAATTTAATTATTTAAGATTAAATTTTGGCCACAGCAATTGAAACATATAATGCATTTGCGTTTGCTTTAATTGCTGCGGGAAATATAACCTTTAAATTAGAGCTTTGAAATTAGAGCGCAGCAATTGACTCAAACGGGCAGCAATAGACGCATTGCATATTACTTTTAAATTATTAAATTTGTTTAAATAATCTATTTTTAAAGGGTTTTAAATTTTGTATACTCTATTAAAAATTTCGATGTATACGACGTCGTAAACAAAATCGTAATTTCAGAGAGTATACGATGTAGTTTACGACATCGTATGGCGATTCTCCAATACCAATTTTCACGTCGACACTTCTTCTTCTTCTTCTTATATGACTTTAGGTAAACCAACTGTCAGAACTATGTACTGTGAAGAGAAGAAAAGTTTCAGGTTAACATAAAGCACGATATCCACTTTAGACTAAGCGTCCACCAGATAGGCCAATTTCCATGTGGAGTGTGTTTCTTCGATGAGACGTCTGGCTGCGCGAGTTTCTATTAAAGGTATAACCGCGGGAGGGTATTTGAATTAGGAAGAGGCAAAGCCTCATTTACTTTGCGGAGCAGCAAACTATTTTTATTCATAATACAAGAACTAATACTTAACACACAGAATACCGACCAATATGTTAACTTTCGTTAAGATATTCCTCTCAAGTCGACTACATGGCGGCTTTTCATTTTCAAAGCAAGTTTAAAAATGAAAGAGCAGCTCACATTTGAGAGCAATATAACAGTTAGTTTTACGTATTAAATTAAGTATAGTGTGTAAGATCGTCCCATATTTGAGCATCATAATCAAATCTACTATACAAAGCCCGGCAAAGCACCCAAAAAACCACCCAACTCCGTAACCAGCTCACCATCCGGAGTAAAAATTAACTCGTTAACATTGGCCGATCTAGGGTCGACATTAGGAAATTTTCTTTTTAAATATCTATAGAAACGAGGTCTTCTTTCATCCCCAGCAGGGCACTCATGCAAGAGGTAATCCAGAGATCTGAAATCGGCACCACAAGAACATCGCAGGTCAGAATTGAAATTCAGCCGCCAAAAGTGATCGGCCGTACTTACGTGACCAGTGCGCAATCTGGTAATTATATTAATCGCTTTCCTGGACATATCCAGGCCGCTGAACCAGGGTCTCTTTGTGTCTATCGTAACTCTGGAAAAGTATCTATGTTCCTCCTTGTCGACCTCAGAGTATGGCCAGAGATTACAAAGCCAGGCTCTACAATCGAGAGAAAGAAGTTCCTTCTGAATATCTTCCATCGGGGGGTTGAAGTACCGTCTACTACCATACTTATTTGCCTCCTTGGCTATAGCGTCAGCTTGTTCATTTCCTAGAACCCCAGAGTGAGAGGGAATCCATAACAGTCTGACAGACTGCGGAGACGAAAGAGAAGGAGCAGAATGAATCAGGTCAAGAATTCTATATATGAGGGTAGAGTTTTGCTTATAGTTAAAACAGTTTTTCAAGCGATACAAGGCAGAACGAGAGTCAGTGACAACCAGAACCCTCGACAAATTACGCCCCCTGCAGTATAGGAGAGCACGCAAAATAGCATACAATTCGGCTGAAAGAACAGACACGAATGGCTGCAAAGGTATACCCAACGAATAATTCAGCAATGGATCATGGACCGCCGCCGCAGCATCCCCAGTTTTGGGGTTAAGGGAAGCATCAGTGTAAACAGCATGATATCCCACATATTGTGTTGACAGAAAATTTTTGAAGTCAGCATAAGGGTCATCATGAAGCTCCAATCCAAAACCCCAATCCACATTGCAATCGACCGGATGGGACAGAGCCCCCCAATTCCAATCAAAATATGCAGGTCTTTGAGATCTGAAAGCAAGATCAGCAAGAGGGGAAACTCTAGACAAGGCACTGAGGAGAGAATTATAGGTAATATAATCAGGAGCAGCTTTCTGAATAAGTCTCTCCGCAAGCAGACGCAACTTGGGAATGAGCGGATTGTCACTCCAGCTTAGATTCCTAAGGAAAAATCTATTGGTTAAATAAGTCCTTCTTATCGATAAGGGGGGCTCACCAGCCTCTGAGAGGAGCACCACTATTGGGGTCGATCTCATACAGCCCAGTGCCACTCTCAAGGACATATACTGGACTCTGTCAAGGACTTTCAACAAGGTGGTCGAGGAGTCCAGGTAAAAAGGAGCACCCCATTCCAAGATAGATCTGATTAGGCCCCTGTAGACTAGCAGAGCCAACGATGGATTAGTACCCCAGGTAACCCTCGAGACGATCTTAAGAATGCCAAGTGCTCTCACCGCCTTATCAGCTTGAGCCTTCACATGCTGGGTCCAATTCAATTTGCTGTCTAAAGTTATACCCAAAAGTTTCAGTGAGTCTTCCAATTTAATGTTAACTCCATTGAGTTTTATATTCACGTTATCAAAGGGTTTTCTAGCTCTTGTGAATATACAACCTGCCGTTTTAAGGGGGGCAATTGACATACCCATGCGAATTAACCACCTATTCAACCTACGAAGAACCCTGGACATCTCCCTCGAGACCACTCTTCATCACTGAAACTAATATAAATCAGCAGATCATCCGCGTACATAGTGTATTTGACATTCGGAGGTAGAATCTCCTGAATATTTCTTAGATAAAGGTTGAACAAAAGAGGCGACAGAACGCCTCCCTGGGGAACACCAAGGCCACAAATTCTCTTATTGGATCCGTCAGGGACGAAGGTAATATAGCGTCTGGCTGTCAGGAACGATATAAAATTTACTATGTTGGGATGAATATTCAAACTCTTTAAGATTTTGTGTAGAATCAGAGGTCGAACATTATTAAATGCTCCCTTGATATCAATGGAAACCGCCAGAACACTCTGGCCGGACTTGAAACTCAGCAGGGTATCAGTGACAAAAGTAGCCACACAGTCGAGCACCGACCTACACCTTCTGAAACCATACTGATATCTTGGTATCAACCTTCTATGCTCAACCTCATGTTCCAGTCTTCTTTGAATTAGTTTCTCGAAAAGCTTCGCCAAAACCGACGTCAGTGCTATTGGACGAAAGCCTTTGTTACCAGGTTTCTTAAGAACCACAACGTGGGTCTCCATCCAGTCCCTGGGAAAAGAAGAGAGGAGAAACATACGATTGAACAGAATCAAGATGAATTCAAGCGCCAAAGGGCCCAGACCCCTCACCATTCTTCCTGTAATAGCGTCCAAGCCAGGAGCGGTATCCAATTTACATGACTCCAAGGCTGCGCGAAATTCCGACATGGAGAAAGGTTTGACAGAATCAGGAGATGAGGCAAGAGGAGTCTCTAAGAGAGGCAAATCGACCGGAGGAACATCTTCACGAATTAGTTCATCTCTGAAGCGCAATATTTCAGGAGATAAGGTAGCCGTTGAGATATTGGTGGAAGACTGGTTCGTTCTGGACGTCAGAGCCTTTAGTGTACGCCAAACAGTCGATACTCCACGTGCAGGATTGATTCCCTCACAGAAGGATTTAAAACCTAAGATTTTCTGCGTTTTCAAGATAATTTTTATTTCGTTGTCTCTTCTCTTGAACTCCTCCCTATTCTCCAAGGTCTGGTGTTTGGAATACCATTTATAGTTGTCTCTTCTCCTCTGTAACGCTTCATCACAAGTATCATTCCACCAAAGTGGCTTTTCTCGAACTTTCATGCCTCTACCTGTCGGAATAAATGCCCCTGACTCTAACATACGAGATTTCATCAATTCAACAAATCTGTTGTACACCAAGTGAGGCTGAGTCGAGTCCTCAAGGTCCTGAACTAGCATCAGGGAGTCTTCATCAATGAGTTCTCTAAATTTCAGCCAGTCCAAGTTTTTCAAAACAATTCTGGTAACCGATGGTTTATTATATTTCGGAGAAACATCAATGATCAGCGAAACAGGAAAATGATCCGAAAGAAATCTATCACTCAGAACCTCAAAGTTTGAGTGTTGCAGGACTGCGGCTGAGCAGAACAGCAGATCCAAGTTGCTGCCATGTTCGCCATTCGAGGAGGGTCTAGTGATATCAAAGTTATTGGCTGAGAAAAGATCGTACGCCAAGGTTGCTGTAAGAAGAGATTCACCTCTCAAATTATTGGAGGAACTGCCCCAGCTAGTATGGTGAGCATTAAAGTCTCCACAAAGAATAGTGCCTCCCAGATGTTCAAAGTGTTTTGCAATGTTTTCCCAGTTCTTATTTGGAATGTCACCACCTGGGGGAGCATAAACAACAACAATGTTAACCGTGCCAATAACCGAACTGACAGAAACCGAGGTCAAATCCACTCCAAATTCCAGAACATCAAAACCAGAGAGATCATTAATCGTGAACTCAATTTCCCTTCGAATGAGTAGGGCAACACCACCCCCTCCACCATTTCGCCTATCAGATCTGATCGTAACAAAACCCTGTATTTCGAAGGAAAGATGTGGCTTGAGCCAAGTTTCAGTGATACAGACAATGTCAGGGTCCCTCTCCCAAATAAGAACTTCAAGTTCCTGTCGTTTGGGGAGAAGGCTCCTGGCATTCCACAATATGATCGATAAGACTCTAGGATGAGATCTCATGATAAAACAAAACAAAACAGATTAAAAATGTTAAAACAAAGTCAATAAAGATAAAAGTCCAAAAAGACAATCACAACATATACCACGGCGTCATCCATAAATAAACAACCTATGCAGTAGGATCTGATTGCTGCTCAAGGTCAGGGACATTATTAGAATCAGTGTTCTCATTAGCCCGCGGTACAGATTCATTTAGATAAGCAGGGCGGGAGAGTCCCTGAGTAGACAGGAAGGCTTCAGCCTCCTCATAGCTGAGGTTTTTCATCAATCTGCATTTCATGACTTGCAGTTCGTATTTGTAGAAAACACAATTTCTAGAGGAAGCAATGTGATTACCTGACAATTTGCACACAAAGGGGCACGATTCGCATACGGACAATTTTTATGAAATGGGACTCAGCGCAAAATTCACACCTGTATTGCGCTGAGCGACATTGACCAGCAAAGTGCCTATATCTCTGGCACTTGAAGCAGCGTTTGGGTGGAGTGACCACCATAGATAAATTATATAAGCAACCCGAGATAAGAATAGCTTCCGGAAATGTAGTGCCTGAAAATGTGAATTCCACCTGGTCAGATGGTGCACCAGACTGATTTGTCCTTCTACGTATAGAAATCACGGTAGAGAGTACCTCCGGGTCCATTCTACTACCGATATCCATTGGAGAGAGATGTAAGTCAATGTCACGAGCCAAGGCCTTTCTACTAATTAAAGAGGCCGGGATGAAGACTCTATAACCCCTCTCCCTAAGGACCACAGGGTCCAGTAGATCATTTGCCAACTTCCAGGTAGAAGGTAGAACTCTGAGTTGATTCAGACCATTAGATATAATGGTACGAAAAGGATCCGGCACCAGGGTTTGCAATAAATCAGCAAAAGAAATCCTATTATATCTACCTATGTGCTGACCCTCGATAGTGGATTCAATCAGAATGGTATGCGGACCAGAGGATGTAGGAGCGAATCTCGGATCGCCAGAAAAATTCCCATTTTTCCAGATAAGATCATAGATAGGGGGGGCTTTATCAGTAGGAGTTTGGAACTCAGGGGACATAGGGAGAGAGTCGGACTGAAGGGTAGACTGAGTCAATTCCCTGTTGACGGCATTGAGGTCTAAGGGAGGAACCTTCAACTCTTTTTCATTCCCCTCTGTCGTTACGACCGTAACCTCCATCAAGTTCAGGTCAGCACCAAGAATATTATTTTCCCCAGGTTGCAAAGGGATCTGACGCGTAGTTTCAACCTCGCTTTTAGTGACCAAAAGGTTGTCATCTCTAATTTTCTTAGAGTCAGACCCTGGTTCAGCAACCGAACCCGTTCTTTTTCTTGTCGAATTTTTAGGATCGAATTGCCGACCTGTTCCGCTCGAAGTGGAAGACCCCGATCTAGAGGATCCCAAATCGCCCGTGGCAGTTCTGCGTGTATGCATATTAAGCCTAAAGCAAACTATTAGGCAGAATAGTAAACAAATGAACGGCGTGGATAAATACCACAGTTATTTACATAACAAAATTTAAATACTTTATAAGTGGACAGCAAATGTATCCAAATAAATTATTTCACCAATGCTGTGAATAAAGAAGAGCACGTTTGATAAATAATTATAAAATCAAATTAATAAAAAATATATAAACATAATAATGTGTATTTACTCTGTTTTAGAAGCTGGTTAAGAAGTTATCGAAAGACAAGTTAGTACATACATATGCGAAAGTTTCGCGTTATTTTAGAGTATTATCCAGTAAAATAAGATTTCAGTTCTTTAATAACAGCAAATTTAATTTGAGCACAAATATGAGGTTTATATTTAAATTGATTAAAAGAGAAAATATAAAACTTTCGAATTGTGAATCACTAATTAACTGTGTGTTTACTAATATAAAAACAAAGTAAATACGGCCCAAAAAGAAAACAAGGAAAGATGTACAGGTATGAAGGATCGGTAATACCTTAT
>JUFY01007314.1:3733-14611 GCA_001855655.1 Leptopilina clavipes
TATATATATTTAGTTTTTTATTTTTATATTCAAACATAAAATCTTATCACGTATTAACTTTCTCTCAAATAATTATTAATTATTCAAATTAAGTGAACGATAAATTTCCACAATGTTACATATTACAGTATTGCCTACGATTTCAAATGATTTATTAAGTAGCGTTACTAGATGTTTGTGAGATCAAACTATACATTGAGAAAATTATAAAGTAACTTTTACACTGAAAAAAAATTTATTTGATTAAAATAATAAATTATACTTGACTATTATTAAATAAATATTTATTTGTGTAATATATAAATTCCATTTGAGTCAATTAAATAGTAAAGTAATTTATTATTTTAATCATATAAATTTTTTTTTAGTGTTAAAGTTACTTTATAATTTTCTCAGTGTACTGTTCATCATTATTAATAACATCACTATGAATATTGAAATTGAGCAATAATTAATAAAAATACAGCAAAGTTGAAGCAACATCTCTAAAGTAATTTAAAGTTTTAGTATTTTTTTGAAAATATAAAATAGTGTGTTTCCCGGAAATCGAGTCTGTAGGAAACGTGTTTTAATTAATACAACGTATTTAATACAACGTAGTAGACTGAAAGTGTTATTAATGCACGTGGCGCATGATGAGCGGTATACTTTGTCTGATTAAAATTACTTACAAGTGCGCAATGAAAGTAAAAAATGGTGACATTCATTGCGCTTGCTTTCACGTATTACTGATATATTTGCTCATTATTACTTTATACTGTATATAAAATAATTCGGTTAATTATGTCATAAGTTGTTTACACTGTGTAAACTTAAAAGTATCAAATTGATTCCAAATTTTTGGATCAATTTGATACTTTTGGTATTAATTTGATACTTTTAAGTTTACAGTGAATTAATATTCATCTTTGGGAATTTATTTTCTTGATAACATATACAAAATAAATAATACGGTTTGAATAATTAAATCCAAGTATTAAATTAACTATATATAATAATTATTCATTGATTATTCATTCATTCATTCAATACTTATTGATTAAATGTGGTTAAACATTGTTACTGAAAATTGGTAAAGAATGGTTACAGAATTGGTACCTAAACGAAGGTAAAGAATGTTAGAAAAAAAGTCAAATTTAATTATCTGGGTTTCTATCTGTTATCACATATTTCATCAAAAGAGCATTCTTGCCTTGAAGCTTCACAGCTTTGTTTTTATCTTCTCTCCTTCTCTCTGTAAATTTAATTGTTCCTTTTTTTTTGTATACATTTTTGTGTTGTACAATTTTAAAATTAATCATTCGGAAATTTAGCTATTTGCGTATTTTAAATTGCAAATTAAACTTTCTCTTCCTGTCGAAACTTATATGAACCAGCTGCAGTAAAACCAGCTGCGTGTCATTCCATAAAGGACATTAAAATGCCATGCACAGATTTCTTTTGCATAGCAAATTAATTGCGTTTAGGCATTAATGGACTAGAGTTTTTTTCCGATACTTGAATCAACTACTAAATTACCGTATATTTTATAAATCTTAAATTAAAAAAATCATGTTGCGTGCATTTCTGTCCTTTGTCACCCGGCAAAAATTTGTCACCCGAAATATTATATATGAAAAACTTTTTATATGAAATTAATTGTATTGTGCGGTTATTGATGATTATTTTTTCAGTAATAACCTACTTGTACGTTCACGTGATTAGACATTGCGAAATGATTAAATAAATCTGTTGATAACTTTTTTTTTCTTTCTACAAATGAATCGAATCGCCAATCAAAATCGCTTTATCATTTGCTCTAGTTAGGATTTACTCTGGATTAATAATAACGACCTTTTTGTGATAAGAATCTTTTCTGTAGATGATGCTATCGACTTGCGTCTTGCAAATTACATATTCGCTCCTCTAAACAATAAATAATATGTAGATAGAAAATTTATAACATGACATTTCTGTTGTTGGAAAAAAAATGGTAGAATTGTATTTGTTTACAATTGAGAATGATCGAGTCGAACTATAGATACGTAGTAAATTCAAATTATTAAAATACAGTACTGTAGATACAAGTGTTAGTATTTCTTATTTCAATGAGACATGTCTGACTCAAAATATCGTCCCATATGTCACGGCAATGGCTTTGTTTTCTTGCAACACATGTGACGTATGGGGACTTTTTGCAGTACCCTTCTTACATCTATGTTTTGCGGACACTCGAAATTGAACCGGCTTATCCGAAATACAGAAATTTATTCCATTTGGCTCAAGTGATTCCCACCAAGGGCACATGCCGGTACAATCTTCGTGAAATTTCGGAAAAAAAAGCCTATATACAATGCATCTTCAAGGCAAGTTGCACTGCCAAATCTCTTATCCTTATTCGCTAAATATATTCCATAATCTTGAGAGCAACGTTTCTCTCAAATAGGTCGCGAGAAAATTTTCATCAAACATTTTTTCTTTCTTTCTTCATAATTTCAAACATGTCATCGTTTTAATGAATGAAAATCTTGACTCACATTTCAGAAATGTTTACTAAGGCAAACGAACTATTGTGTATCATGATGATGTTATTTTTTTTATGAATAGGTCGAAAAACTTAGAATAAATTTCCTGTAAAACAACTAAAAGTATTTATATTTTTTTTTTTGTGTTTCATTAATAAATACGGATGTGAAGTCCTCAATGTTTGTTGAGTTCTCAAAAACAAACTTCAACTTCGTAATAAATGATATAAATTCTAAACAGAAAGAAATGATGAATTTTTCAATATTCTTTTGGAATTAATTTTTTTTCTGAGATTCTGCATTTGTCAAAGGAAGGTGAGAGAATGTTTTACAATCTTATTCTTACAGTATTTGCGATCTTCATTCTCGTGAGAAGGAAATCGCTTACGCAATATACATATTACTAAACAAGAGACGACCTCGACCTTTGGAGTTTTTCAATGACTTTAACGCCGTTTTAATGAACGGATTAAATCAAGCTCGTGTTCAAAAGACTCACCCTGCTAAACTGACATTATAAATATTTTTAAATAATAATTATTATTATAATTTTTTACATATTAATGTCTAATATCATATATTGTATATACACTTTACGTAACTGCTTCATTCCAATCAATTTTCTTTCCATTTTCTTCTTTTGACAATTAATGGTGATTAATATTGGAAAAATTATATTTCCTGAAATATTTTTTATCCATCACTCATTACGAGTGGATAAAAAATATTGCTACTAATCTTTGTGAAAGAAAATTTGATACTTTAGAATTTATGGAGCAATGGAGCAAATATTCAATGTGAAGTTTTTTTCTCTCCCTATAATAGGCTCAAGATTTTTCTTCACGCAAATTCAGTGCATGTATATGTCAAGATTATATATTTGACCTTCACATACTGGTTCACAGTTAATCCTCACCACCATATTCCAAGCTATCGTCAGACGATATCGTGGGGCGCAAAGGTGCTGCAATGAATTTGCAACAAGTTTCTTAAAACGTCCCTCATAAGTTTTTTCTTCAAAATATTTAGTAATGAGTCATTGGAAATTTGGATATTTTTCTTTTTGCAAAACACCTTTTTATATTTTAATACAAAAAAATATTGAGCTATTGTACAAAAAAAGGAATTCTTTTTTATAATTTTTATAGAAGAGTTTTTTTTTCTGGAATAATATGAAACATTGCGTAATTTTGTTTAAGTTTTTCAAATATCAACAAACTCATGTGTGCGTATAAAGCAATTTTTAATGTTTGATGTTTATTGTGTGAATGTATTTTGCTGCTGTGAAATGTTTATTGCAATATACTAGAAAGAAAAAGTAAAATTAACAGCACAAAATGATATGACGCTTTAACTGAATCTCGAAAGTCACTATCTCCATGTTCCTTATGATAACCCCTGCGAAGTCTTTCTAGATAATTCTTGAGTTACAATATTAAGTTTATCGTACAATAGGAATTTTTACGTTTTTCCATAAATCTCCAAATTTTTAAAAAGTTGAACGCATAAACAAAAAATACCATGTTATATAAAAATGATGTTTTAAAGTATCTATATTTTAAGTAAATATAGTAAAAATTACTCTATGTATTTTTTTCGCGCAGAGTTAAAATTTTACTCTACTCGAAAAACTATTTACTCCCAATTATCCGGATGCCATTGACTGCCTAAATTTTTTACAGTGCGAAATTGAATTTAAATTTTGAAGACAGACAGAAACACAAAATATTCATTGCCAGAATTTATTTTCTTTATTATAAATTTATAAATAGTAAATTTACTCTCCCCTGTATTGCAGTCACAAGATATTGCATTAAATAAAAAAAATCGGTGTCCCCTTTTTTTTACAACAAATCGCTTAGACTGTAAATTATATAAGTTCTATGAGCAGAATATGGACAATTGAAATAATCTTCTGTGTTTCTGTTTTCTGTGACATTTAATCAGATGGTCGACATTTAAATGAACGTGATGAAATTGCATTGTTCAAGTGAATTATTAGAGCCTGTGGAGAGAAACAAAGTTCGTCTTAAGGTTGCTTTGTTAATAAAAAGAAAGATCTTCAGAGCCCTTGAATATATGGTCGATAACAATTTTTTTTTAATGAATGCTGATGTATATATGTATATAAGAAAATGTTACGCAATAAATGTGTGGCACTCCCGTAAGAAGTATCGTTCTTCCAACTCAAACGTGAATAC
Source organism: Leptopilina clavipes (assembly GCA_001855655.1). Taxonomy (NCBI): domain Eukaryota; kingdom Metazoa; phylum Arthropoda; class Insecta; order Hymenoptera; family Figitidae; genus Leptopilina; species Leptopilina clavipes. The sequence continues at coordinate 8,439 of JUFY01007314.1, forward strand.
ATACATTCCGTAAAGGCAAGGTCGACAATTTTCTTCAAATATCACGTGGCGTGGGTTTGGTAAGGGCAGAGTGGTTAGTTTAGATTAGAATAATGATTAGACTCTTCGGCAGTTCGAAACATAGAGAACGAAGAGACCTTGGTCGGTCCTTTACATACAACTTACATACTATAGGTTCCGCTTAAAAAACGGATCGCACCTTTTTAACCTCTCGCAACAAAGAAGAATATTTACTCCTAAAATATGTTTTCCAAAACGGTTAATTTTTATCAGTTCAGAAAAAACTGAAAAATTAGTTTTTTTTTCATTTCAGCCATTTTTATATTTGTGAACATAAAAATGTGCTGAATATTCATTTTCAGTTATATGTTGTTTTGAATTTGTATCTTTATTGAGTAACTGTTCCGAGACTCAATTTGTGTGATATTATGAATGAATGAAAGTGTATTTCATGCGTGGCATAAACATAGTCTCACGCACACACATGTTGTTATTTACTATATATATAATACCAGTGGTATTTGTAAATTCAACCAGTGGTTTTGATAGCTATGCCATCACGTCATTTTGATTCTTAGAAGTAAAAAGCACGACCAAACATCTTGAATCGTTCGTTGAGACGTAACTTTGACGATAACGTGTTCATCGTACCATCGTCCTCTCACGTAACACAACAATGGTCCTCCGTAGCAAACATTGATGGCAGAAAAGTCGTTGTATCCTTTGGTATGCACTGATAACATATTTAATGAGCCATGCGTGTAATTATTTTTTCTGCAAAATTAGATCTTAGTGTAAACATTTGATTTACACAGTGTCTGCGTTTAAAACATTTATTTATTTATTTAAGGGCTAATAAACCCTTGAAAAAACAGAATGCTGTATTCTGTTCTTTCAAGGGTTCTTTCAGCGCATATTGTGTGGATTATCGTGTCTGATCATTTATTCCTGAATCATGTACCACTGATTATAAATGATCTTTGCATTTTAAATTAATACTAAATAAATACTAAATTAATATTTAGAACAGACTAAAGAACTAAAGAACACACTCTGTTGTCCAAAGTAAAAACCAAGTAAGTCGCATTTGCCATAAGAGCGATAGTCGAATAGCAAAGCTAAAGGACGCTCGTCCTTATGGCAAATGCGACTTACTAGGTTTCTACTTTATTTTCGGGTATGCTTGATTAAATACTTCCTGCCTCGCTTTCTGCTAAATCAATTCTCGATTAAATGAGTTTTTTAGGTCCCTGAATTTGGCGTCGACGCTGAGCGTTGAAAATGTTTTTTCTACACGGAACCAAAAAAATTAAACCATTTTTTCAAAGATTTTAGGTTCAAATTGTGCCCTGAAAAGTTTTAAAATCTTAGGTGAATAAAAGCAGCGACATTAATACTAAATGTTGCGTCTACAGAACGACGCGTTCATTCTAAAAGTTCTATTAAACTATTGCTTAATTTCATTCATGTAACATGTGAATTTTACTATGTGGTTTTGTGGGTTTTGCAGTATTTTTGCAGACATTTTATATAACCACAAGAGTGCAAAGTTTGTTCTTATTTTATTCGCGGAAACCATTCTCTGGTGAAATGTACAATGTTAAAAACAAACATTTAAAGAGTATGGTTATAAATTATTAATGTTTGTTTGTAGATTTTACATTAAGTGGGAGAAATATATAGTTTTGAGAAGTTGAAGTACAATGAATTTCTGTGGGTTTGTTAAAATATTATGAAGATTTTGTTGGCAAGACTGTTTAGAAGGAGGATTAAGTTTTGAACTGCAAGGAGAATTATCAAGCGTGCTGCAGTGTTAAATGCGCATGTTGAAAGTGGTGGGAGGAGCTTGAAACAAACGTGCATATTATGTAGGTAGAAGAGCATGGTTCACGTTTACATAGGTAGAGGTAGACAATATAGGGGTAACACGAGGAGGCACTTGGGGTAAATGGGCAACTTGTTGCGTTTCGGCGTGCAGCCACAGCTCGATATAATATACGAGCCTCGTGTACACAGATTCCATCCACATGGCACACATAACTATTTGTGCACTTAAAAACCAAGTAAACGGATTTTTCTAAAAATGATGCATAGTCTCATTTTATAAAATCATCAATATTAATATCAATATTAATATCAATATCAAATTTAATTCTACATAGTACAATACCCATATGGTAAATATTTTTAAATCCTTATTATGCTTATAATTTATAAATCTTGAGTTTAAAGGCGGCTTGCACTGTGATCACGTGTGAAAAATTTAGCAAACGTGCGCAAGATGCTGTATGCTCATTGTTTGACGCAGAATCCATTGAGGCTTTCAGTGAGAACACCTGCTCTCGCGAAAACCTGTATAGTCTTGTGATTTGGAAATTACCCGCACGAGAGGAACGATCTGTTCCTCTTGAGTTATAGCACTTGGACACGCACACTAAAATCCGCAGCTATATACTCTTAGAAGCTGGTAAAACGACTTTTTCTGACAGTGTCTGGCTCATTATGCACACGAATGGAGAAAAAGTATATTGTCACATCCAAATAAATTCATTTTACATACAAAATGCCGAGATTAATTTTTGAACAAATGGATAACGAAAGACAATTCTTTCGTTATATGTTCGAAAATCTGTTTCAAAGATATTGGAAATTTAATGTATTGTTGGTCGTTTTGAACTGAACGTTTAGTTTGCGTTATTAACTGCGAGAGATAATTTTTTGCGGAGGCTTGTAATGCGTCTTAACAGATGACTTGCAGCAGGCAGGCGTATTGAGTCGTTGTGTAAGTGCGTTCAAAGAGAGAGGTATTCTGGCCAACTGGGAACGATCCAAGTGCGCCTTCCTTACAGGGGATAAGAAGGATCGTGAGAAAATTACCGTGCGATTACATTCCCGTAAGTATCAATTCGCGTGGGGCTACTATAAAGAGAAGGAATGGTCGCAAAAGTCGTTTTCCATTTCTCCTCATCGTAAATTGAAAAATGGAATATCGCTTTCTTCAACTGGCAATAACATTTCCAATTTATTCAATTTACATATTCTTGGCCCAATTTAATCTCCTAATTTTTTACCTATATACCATTATTACCTATATACCTATATACCATTCAAGTCCCTATTGGAACACTAAAAAGCCATTCGAATAATTTTCCAAACTGGTTTCAATTAGTTGGAACTAATTCTTTTTTATGCATTATATATTTCAAATGTATGTAATAAAATTTGAATATCAATTTTAATCATTGGTATTTCTCTGTTTCAGGTGAGTTTGAGAAAATAATTTATTGTGGGAAGGAAGGTTTACCTCAGCTTTACCCCGGGAGTGAAAAATGGAGAAAAAAAGTCCTTGATTCTTTCACGTCGTATTCTGCAGTGTCCCACTCTGGTATGTATATAAGTCGTAGGTTTAATTGAATTCGTGCAGTGCAGTCGACGTCGGCGAGACTCTAATGGCAAATGAAGAAAGATTACGCCCGTGGTCGAGCAACCTAAAGAAATGGCTTGTAAGAATCTGTCCTTCTTTTATATATCCTAGCTTCCAGGCTCGTCACAACTCGTGTAATGAATAGTACAAAAAAAACTTCTGCTTCTGTTTTGAAAAAGGATGCTGAATTCCATGTATTTGGATTTTCATTGTTTTTACTCAGTTCTAAAATGTAATAGGCTTTATTTACTGTTGCAAATTAGCAGTGGAATTTGGTCGATTTGCATTTACAAAAAACGTCTTCAACTTCTTTGAATATAACTTTAATATACCGCCGGTAGACGTACTGATTTTAAGGAAAATTAGGGTTTCGGATACAAGCTACAAAAGCTTGGTATGTGTTTATCACTTTCACCCTCGAGGTTATAGCCGGCAATAGGGTTTTTACCAGGTTAAAAAATATTTACATATTCTCATAAAGAGGCACTGTTAGCAATCATTTTTCAGGTATATTTTTTTAAAAACCGCATCAAATGTTGTGTTTTGTCATTGATTAGTACAATGCCTTGGTAAGTTAATATCTTTGTTCGCGAGTATAAAAAAAGAAAAAATTCTTTCCTCTCTTTGTGAAAAAGGCAAAAATCTTTATATCTTTAATTTGGCAGTTTGAATGACTATACATATAGTTTTTGAAGAAGGTCGTCGAAACATGCTCGACGTCGTCGAGAGATCGTCTAAATATATATGATCTCGTCGCGTATTAATAGTTTAAGAGTGTGTGAAGTAAATTTACACATACTCCTGCCTCTTTTAGGTCCACTGTGTTAAAAATATTATTAACTTTAAATTAACTCGAAATTGTAACGCTATTTTTTTTCTAAATTTCCTTTCCCCCTTGTTGTCAAACTATTTACAATTTACTGATAAAGTTCCAATAAGAATGTGATACGATATAAAACCCAAATTCCGCAACAGACGCATGAAAAATAATTCTCTATCAAATCTGACTGTTCTTTTATATGTCGTGATTATGTATGTATATTCAGCAATGATATTCAGAGCGAAGTAACAGAGAATCAGGTGACGTCACTGACTCAGCAATCAAACTAATCGCTTCAGTGGTTCTCCTCTTTGTTGATGTTTCGGCTCAATATACAAGTCGCTTCTCTTGATGAATGATATTTTTAGTGAATGAGATACACTCCTTTAATTGATTTTAACTGTCTATACAAAAATTACACACATCCCAATTGTTAAATTGCAATATTTCTTATATTGTCCAGTAGGTTTTGAGTCAAGGGGAATATTTTTTATTAATAATATGTACAACATATATTTCAATTAATGCGCAAAAGATTATAAACAAGTAGAAAATATTTATGTCTTTTTCCTATACCAAGTTGACACTTAACCTTTATCTATTATGAAGAATATGTCTTTGGGATTCATATTTATATATTGAAAAAAAAATGTAATAATTTATCTGTATTTCGTCATTTTGTTTAGAGATCACTTTGATCTACTTATTTGTGTTTAAAATTTCAAAATTTTATTAGAAGTGTTAGAAATTTATTATTTTAGTAAATTAATAATATAAATTAATGTAATAATATTTTGGGGGAAAAAAATTAGGAGACTTCAATAAAAAATATTGTATCTTTTGGAAATTATCTAAAGACTTAAAGGTCAGAACACTGATGATACAGAATTTCATATAAAGAGACAATGCTGATTTCTGCAACTTGACTTGTTTTGTTATAAGTCTTGTCCTACGCAAATTATTTATTAATATTCATTTTGACTTCCTATCAGCCTCTAATGGCCGCATTCTACAAACTTTTCTTATACACATATGTAGACACTGATATATAGTGTTGACTCAGTGCAAGAAGAATAGGCCAAAGTGCGAAGTTGATTGCGCGAAATGAAATGTCCTCTCCTCCACAACATCTCAGGATAAATATATAATTGTCATCAGACGAAAAAGTGTCGGCTTTTTCTTATCCTAATTACAATAACTTGTGGGTAAATTTTTCCAAAAAAATTTTAGAATTATTGATTAATAATTCAGTTGTTTTCCTCATTGTTGATTTCTTCATTCTTTTTAAATAATCTATTTTCAAGTGTTTTATACAAAAATATGGATCCAAGTTTCAAAATTGAGACTCATTTTGATGCAGAAAAATTTTATATTATTATAATAAATATTCATATTCGTTGTTGAATTTTTTTTGTCTCCTAAAAGAAAAAAAAATGCTCAATGATTTTAACCTTGTCGAGTTAACATTTAATCTCTTGACAGTCATCGCCGAATTTTGCACACTTCCTGACCTTTCGCAACGACAAAATAGTTTACTTTCGGACCTTGTCCCTCTTTCAATTCAATTTTTTTTAAGTGCATAATGAATAATTTTCTTCTTGATGATTAGTATTTCTGTATATAATTTTTACTTTAATTAACTTAAAGGAAATGTAAAAATTTTGACAATATTTTATAGAATTGACAATTATGTTCGACTTTTCGTTTCTCTATTGAATTCATCTAGATTTACTTGTTTGCATTTCTATAATAGATTATTTCAACTGCAATAAAATTTTTACGAGGCAGACAGTTTTAGGCGATGTTTATTTTTAAACAGTAGTACGTCATGTTAAACTGTAGAATGCAGAGTATAGACAGATAATATGCACACCACGTAACTTGTTTAGCGACCCAGTCGGCCATGACTTTCAAAAGATGTCATTCAGC
>JUFY01007359.1:1656-24765 GCA_001855655.1 Leptopilina clavipes
GAGTTTAGAAAAAAAAACCTTTTTTTTCAAAAATTTAAAAAAAAATTAAAAAAATTTTTTTTTTTATTTTTCAAAAACATTAACTATGTTTTCTGTAATCAGCCAGTAAAAATACAATAGTATACCAATTTTCAGCTATCTAGGTCAAATAATATAGAACTTAGAGGAAAAAAACGTTTTTTCAAAAAATTTTTAGTTTTTCCTTGACAAGGCTATGGCCATTAATACATATCACGTTCTCTGTATTTTTCCTGTAATATTCGCGTAAAAATACACCAGTATGCCAAATTTCAGCTCTCCATGTTAAATAGTTTAGAAGTTAAGGGGGGGGAACGGTCCATTTTTGTGCATTTTTGGCCAAAAATCGTACAAATTCCTTGACAACGCTATGACCATCACCTCCAATGACATTCGCTATATTTTTCCAGTAATCTACGTGTGGAAATACATATCTGTACCAATTTTCAGCTCTTTAGCTTTAAAACTGTGAGCGCTAGGGGGGGGGGACACGAAATAGTACTACGGACACATGAGTCTCACCAATAGGGTTCCGCCGAACACCGAAGGTGTACGGAACCCTAAAAATGATGACATTCATAAATGTTATCTGTTTGTTTCAGATTTAATGCTGCTTGGGACGTGGTAGTACGAATTTCTCATAATACAACCCATGGTATTGCTAAATTAGCAGTTTATTTTTCAATTGCTATTTGGATACTCCTGGAGCATACCCTACTGAGTAATCGGCCTCAAAACGTCCTTCTTTACTGCCAGTGGCTCACGATGGGAAAATGAGACTATAGTAACCGTTGAAGATAAGTCCATTGAGTATTCATGGGCTTTAATTACCGGAACAAACTTTTGGCCCGATTGGAAAAGTTTGGACGATCCCTGCATACCTGATCGGAGATTCTGAAGGGATGACAGAAGGGTCAATGACTCGCTCTCACTTGTATAAGCTCTTCCAGCTCTTATCCCCATTTGGTAGGAAGAGTTATCTATCATTGACGATTCATACTGATGGGTCCACTATGACAATCTCTTGAACTAGCGACAAATTAAATCGCGAACGAATAACTTTAAATTGACTTTGTGCAGTTTGAAAATCTCTCTATTTTTTGACACTTTAATTCCAAACGGAAAATTCGGAAATATTCTTTGAAGGTTTTTATTTTATTCCCATTCGTGGTTGCTAGTTATTCGAATTAGACATTCGAATCATAATTATCAGAAATTGTTGCTCAGAGTGACATTTTTGAAAAACTTCCTATATCTATTACATATTGGAAATTAAAACGATATTTTATCCATTAGCTTTCCTACCTAGAAGCTTGAAAATTTCCGAAAAGATCTTCTCGACGTTTACGACTTCCCAAACGGAGGTCATAAAGTTCAAAACCATCTTTAGCTACATTACCCTATAAATCCACGAACCGTATCTACAAATGTGACGAAAAGCTTTTTCCCTACGAGTGAAGTATTTTACTTATTCTTGCGAATTCATAGATCACTAGCTTGCAATAGATTTATGACTTTTTAAACGCAATGGTTTTGCTTTGAATTCTTCAAAAAGAAATATATATATACTTTATAACTTCTAAGGTGAAAGAATCAAATTTTAAAACCTACGAATCTTCTGCTTGAAAACTAGAAACTGGTGAGTAATATTCGATTCCGTAGGACCTATCTGATGAAATGGAACATGAGGGGGAATATTTTACCAAGGATGATGGCGTTATCGATTCGCTGGAATCCATCAATATCGAGAAGGTCCTGGAGATGGAGGTGGTTGAACCAATACTGGTTGTTGAACGGAAGGGAATCGACCTGCCAAGCATAGTATTAGGACCTATTGTCTGGATACGAACGCAAGGAGCTATTGTGCATGACGGTCTTGTGTTTCTCATTTACTGGCAAACAGCAGAAGCAGCACCAGATTACAGGTGTTAATTGACGTTCACTGCAGTAAATTGATATTCACCTGAACGCCTTCTTTGAGTCAACCCGCAATTTTAATGAATAATCATCAACGGGCCATACAATTCCCCCATGCGATTATCCATTGTTCTGGAGACATGATGCTTTGGATCAGCATATAGGCAAAGCTTTTACAAATCGCCATAATCCCTCCTGTCCCAGAGAGCTTTACCCAGAAACTTCAATATAGTTTCATCATTTATGTAATTCCTCATCCTAATCATCATCAGATTGGTTGGCAAATGTTTGACCGGCTTTTAATTAGATTATTGTTGCAATAGATCGGAAGCAAGAAGATCATAAATGAAAATATTACGAGTTTGGGATTCGAGTCATGATGATGATTCCATTATTGTAGAATCAGGAACCATATCCATTCGCTACTATTCCCACCAGCATGGAATTCCACTTTTCGGATTAATGTCCGAATTCGAAGAGATGGATTTTGAAATCTGTATAATCAAAACTGAAACGATTTTGAAGGAGAAAAAAATTCATTTTAGATATATGTAATGCAAACAAGGATGTAATTTTCTGGAACAAGATGATCTCATCTAGTCTTCAATTTTACTTCAGTCAACATATATAAATTTACAGTGAAGTTTGCCAAGAGAGAGAGAGAGTGGTTTGCACACCAAGTGGGCAGGGTAATCGATCAACTCTGAAAAGTCAGTTTCGCTCGCATGCACGTTATTTCCGATTTATCGCATAGCGACCATCATGGTGGTTAACCTTTCTTGAACTTAACGTAGCGCGAGAGACGATGAAGAGTAATCACAGTCATCGTGTCGAAACAAATCCAGCAGGATTTATCTGAAAGAGAGAAGAGCGATGTCAAGGACGAGGTGCACGTGACGATAATGCAATTATCATTGATTCACCTGTGCGTGAATGAGGGAAGCCCCGTCATGGTTTCCTGATTCCAAGTGTACGATAAATAGTCCGAATGTTAAAGCACCTGCTGACAGACACGTGTTTTGTGGAAACATCCGTTGACGGTTTGATCCTCAAAAAACCGTTGGGAAAAAAAATCCGTTACAATTTGCTTATCTGTCGTCTTCTTTTTTTTTAATTCTCCATATTAAAGGGAAGACATCCTTTCTTGATTTTCATTTATTTATTTTTTTCCTTATTTCACTTTTCCATGAAAGTTTTATTATAATATTCTAATGAGACGTCAACTGTTGAATTTGTCATCCCACTAAAATATTTACAAGCCGAAATATGTTTTATCTGTGGGATAAAAATTTAATAAAGCAACACTATATCTGCAGTTGACGGGACAAGTTATTACGACTGCGGAATTATTTTTACTGTGTATAGTACAAAATTCAACATGAATACGATAAATCTGACAAAACCAACTCTTCTCATTTGATGTACGGGACTTTTGGAATTATTTAAATTTTAAATACTGATTTTCATTACTCCAGTTTCTAGAATTACAAACAACTACCGATAAAATTACAACTAGGGCAAATAGTTAACATTGAAATTATTTTTGGAACTATTTCGAAAACTGTGAAAACGGGAGGGGGGGAGTTCTTTAGTATTTTTTTGACATTATTTTAACTTTTCTATTTTACTAAATTAGTATATTTTATTTTTCGATTACTTTTTGGATACTCCTCGAGCATACCCTACTTGTCTAATAATTCATTGTAGTGGATCGATGCAAGTTATGCAGGTTTCGAAAGACTTTTTTCTTCGCCATCGTCTTGAGAAGGGGCACTTAAAATCCACGTAGCACAAGAAACGTGGGCTGTTAGCAACTAAGGGTGGAAGATGCACTTGAGTCGAGTCAGCGTCACCTGTGGCCGTTGTTTAGCCAGTACTTGACTTCCGCCTTCGTAGCACCACTTACAGACTGCCACCTCAAGTTCGCCTTTGGAGAACTTAGCTACCACTCACTAGAGTACCGGGTGTTCCCTTTTTTTTCCCCTCTTTTTCTTATTTTCTTCTTCTTAAACTACTACTTCGATCTCTCGAGAATTATTTTCTCAGCTAACATACTCGTGAATCCAGTACCACTTTTACTATCAAGTTCTTCAGTTTTCCCATTTATTCCATTTCTATTTCCTCCTTCTTTGCAATTTTCTCCATAGATAAAGTAAAACAATTCGTTTTCTAATCTGAACTAACTACATATCTGTTGCTAATTAAAATTACAATATCGTAAAAATTATTTAAATAATATAATTGATATATTTGGAAAATGGAGCATTCGAGAAATTGTTATTTCTATTTTAAATATGATAGCATAATGTAATTTTCCAGTAATAATAAAACAGTGAACGTAATCGTATATTATCATTTTAGGATTCTCTTGATTAAGTTACATTGTAATTCATTCCAGAAATTGTATTTCGAACCAAAGTAAATACAATTATTATTACAAATAAAAAGGAAAATGTTTATTTTTAAATTATATTAATAACTGCATCGATTTCTAAAAATACTAATTTGGGGAAAATATATAAACCTAATTTTTAGCTTATGTTTGCTCATTGATCCAGGACGTTTGACCTAAAGTTCTGCTAAATATAGACCTAATTTTGAAGTTACATTCGCCTCTTGACCTAGAGTTATGCTAAATATGGACCCATTTTTAAAATTATATTTGCCCTTTGACCTATGACTTTTGACTTTTGACCTGGAATTATGCTGACAATGCTAAATATAGACGTAATTTTCATATTATGTTCGCCTCTTGACCTAGCGTTATGCTAAATACGGACATATTTTTAAAATTATATTTGCCCTATGACCTATGACTTTTGACCTAAAATTGGGCTGAAAATGCTAAATATAGACCTAATTTTGAAGTTACATTCGCCTCTTGACCCAGAGTTATGCTAAATATGGACCTATTTTTAAAATTAAGTTTGCCCTTTGACCTATGACTTTTGACTTAGAATTGTGCTGAAAATGCTAAATATAGACGTAATTTTCATATTATGTTCGCCTCTTCACCTAGAGTTATGCTAAATATGGACCTATTTTTTAAAGTAAATTTGCCCTTTGACCTATGACTTTTGACCTAAAGTTATGCTAAATATAGACCTAATTGTGAAGTTAAATTCGCCTCTTGACCTAGAGTTATGCTAAATATGAACCTATTTTTAAAATTATATTTGCCGTTTGACCTAAAGTTATGCTAAATATAGACCTAAATTTGAAGGTAAATTCGCCTCTGGACCTAGAGTTATGCTAAATATGGACCCATTTTTAAAATTATATTTGCCCTTTGACCTATGACTTTTGACCTTAAGTTATGCTAAATATAGACCTAATTTTGAAGTTAAATTCGCCTCTTGACCTAGAGTTATGCTAAATATGAACCTATTTTTTAAATTATATTTGCCGTTTGACCTAAAGTTATGCTCAATATAGACCTAAATTTGAAGTTAAATTCGCCTCTTGACCTTGAGTTATGCTAAATATGGACCTATTTTTAAAAGTAAATTTGCCCTTTGACCTATAACTTTTGACCTAAAGTTATGCTAAATATAGACCTAATTTTGAAGTTAAATTCGGCTCTTGACCTAAAGTTATGCTAAATATGGACCTATTTTTAAAATTATATTTGCCCTTTGACCTATGACGTTTGACCTAAAATTATGGTAAATATAGACCTAATGTTTAAGTTAAATTCGCCTCTTGACCTAGAGTTATGCTAAATATGGACCTATTTTTAAAATTATATTTGCCCTTTGACCTATGACTTTTGACCTAAAGTTATGCTATACATAGACCTAATTTTCATGTTATGTTCGCCTCTTGATTGTTTAGCATAACTCTAATTTATGCTAAACACTTGCATAGATTGCTAAAAATGAAAAAGGTGAAGAAAATATTCAGTTTTAGAAAGAAAATATTTATTTGCATCTGAAATGTAACAAAATGTTTTGTATGTTGACGCATTATACTTTGATGTCTGTTAAATTGTAATAATGAAGAAGAGAAGAAAGAAAAGAAGACTTAAAAAATATTGTTCTAAGCAAATAGAGAGAGAAAATCGGTAGTTATAAATCAAGAAAGAGTTTGTGTAAAGTACAACTGGCCATCTTAATTATGGTCCTACTAAAGGTTGTTCAGCACGAAACAAACGGGCATTTGGCGAACCGTGACGAAGACATCCGGTCGCACGCCCTACACGCAAGTTCTCGTTTCAAGTCCCAGGATAGATAAAGATTCAAAAACAATGAGGGAATAAAGGAAAATAAAAAAAAAGAGGAGAAGGAAACAACACGATAGATCAGCATCATGTTTTGATTTTCAAGATTTCGATCAATCTTTTCTTTCTGCTTCACCCGGATGGAAATGATTTTCATGATTTTAGAATAATTCTGAATTCCTTTTGTTTTCCTTCACAGACTATTAATGATATTATCATCGCTCTAAAACTGTTTATAATATATGTATAATTAAAAAAGCATTATAATTAATAAAGCATTATGATTAATATTCAAAATGTTGCTTGAACTTTGAAAATATGGGAGAATTTTCTCCCGCAATCGATCCAGAAAGCAATTTGCATTTTCTAAAGTTAATATTGTAAATATTTAAGTTTATTTAGTTTTCAAAGGAACCTTTTTTAATATTTAAAAAGATGGCACACGTGTGTGAAACTTGCAAATCCATATTATTAAAAATTCCCCAAGTTTATAGTAAAATGTATATGAGAGAGAAAGAATTTTGGCTTGGGGTTCTTTTTTTTACGGTATATAGATGTATTGATCCAAAGTTTTCGTTACAAGTGTAAATTATTCGTCAAAGTAGTGTTTTTCTTCTTTTCTTTTTTTCTCCATCGAAAAGTGGTGCGACCTAAATAAAAATACGACTCTGTGGGAAGCGTGTGTTGAGTTTCAGGGAAAACATAAAATATTTCCTTCGTTGAGTGCATTCGATCTTTTGATATCCCGTCATGCGGTGCAAGAAGATGAGGAAGAATTGTGTCTTTGCTTAGTTTTTCTAAAACGACGATCCTAAAGTACTTTTTCGGTGTCATGATGGGACAAAAAATGCAAAATAGTTTTCTCTGTTAAAGGCATTTATCATTAAGAAAAAAAACTAAATAGTTTGCTTCTTTTCATTGAGGTTGAAACAAAATTTTTTGGATTATTTCCGTAAAGTGACTTTCTGGAATTTTCCAGCTGAATTCTTATCAAAATCAAATCAGTTGCACAGAAATGTTGCGGGAAAAGGAAATCCTTTTCCTGTATTTTCTCGCGAGTTGTCAAGCTCGCCTTAAAGAAGAAAAATGGCCAGAAGGTTTGGCTTTCAAGAAAACTGAAATATTTTTTGCTTCTTTTTTTATCAACTTGGAAATTAAATAACAGTTAGAAACCCGGATATAATTATTCTGATTTTAGAATTTAGAATTATCAATTGTTGATGAACCTATCATCGGTTCTATTTCAATCTTGATGAGATTTATTCTCTATTTCCCATTTTGATCTTCCAATAATCTCCTTCCTTGTGTAAATTACTAAATCACTTAGCTCGTTTCCCTCGTCATCTATTCAGCAAACTGAAAATGCTATTCTCTCTTAGTGTGATTCTAAATCATGCAAAAGTAGATCGAATCGATCTTCGATTTTCACCATCTCAAGAGAGAGGGAACGAAGAAGTTTTAGTACTGGGTAATTTGCAATTGTGTTAAGCGCCAATATATTTCAGATTAAGACTAAGTAATAACGGATGGATATCTTGGACCAGTGGGATGCATGGAAACATGAACGTAAATACTTGGGCGGAAGTTCAAAAGGGATCTTAAGAGGATATACTTACCAGACCTTTGCGCATGACTTCATCATTGCATCTACCATAAACAGGTCTAAGGGGAATTCGGGCATGAAACACTATGTACAGGACGTGAAGGAGTGTCGCACAAATTCTGATGATGCTAGAACTGCTTATTAACTACAAGAACATCCTTTAGCTTTTCCCATAACCATCTCTCTCTCTCTCTATTTTAACCCCCCCCCCCCAAAGATATCTCAAAGGTTCTTCAAACTACTTTGTAGCATTGATCTATAATACAGAACCCAAGTTGAATTTTGGTCCAATTTTCAAGTCCCACTTTGGGTAAACTAAGTGCACTAAAGTAGGCTTCCAATGTATGGCAAACTTATCCTAACTTTGTCCATACTTAGCGATCTCTAAAATTGACCATTTTACTTGTAATTTTCAACAGTGATGATAAGACAAGCTTTTCCCATCTTGAATAAATAATAAATTAATAGGGAAAAATAATTTTTCTTTCAGATCTTTGAATGAAAAATGATGAATGATACAATATTTAGCAGCTGTTACGCGTGCTTCTTTGATCGAACGGAAAGATTCTTTGGGTCAAGTGCCTTTTTAAATTGAACGTCGAGAAGAATAAAAATAGGCGCATTCACTCCTCTTCATCTATAAAGATCCTCTTCATCCTGCTACAATAGAAAAAAAAGGTAACCCATAGAAAAATTTTTCTGTTCAATTCCGCTTCTGCAAAATGATTCCTTGTGTCGAAAACACATGACACAGAAAGTGTTTCACGCTCCGGATTTCAACCTCACAGAATGCGATACCTTGATCGAGTTTCCAATTCAATCCCAGGGATTTTGCCTCTATTCTGAATAATTCAGATCCTTGTCTCTCCTTTCATCTAATTAATGTCGTTAATAATCGCATGAAAACTAAATACAAAATGCCATTAAATTTCATTTTCCACTGTAAATCAAAAGGGCCAAACATTTCAGAGAAATAAAATTGGATATAAAAATTTTTTTTTCCAAATCCCAGGAAACGAAGAAATAGTGTCATAAAAGTAAAATTGAAAAAAAATTCTCCTGCTACAATATGTTTTTTGCCATTAAGAATAAAACGAGAAATTGGAACAAGACATGGAAATAATAGTCGTCGTGGAGAAAAAAAGAGAGAAGGGGGGGAAAAAACGAGAGAAAAAAACTTGAGACGTAAGTAGGTAGTAAAATGCAGGAACATCATCTCTGGCAACCGTCAAAGAACTATTGTTGGTATTTGAGTAGATTTACTCGCCTAGAATTTTCTCCTCTCCCTTCACTTTTGAAAGCGTTTGATGCTCTTTTATACTTGCAAAATCATACATATATATGAGAATAAAAACGAGAAGAAGAAAAAAAAAGATTAAATCGGCTCAAAACTGAAATGATATCAAAAGGACTCGTTCTGCCAAGTAGGGAATCTTGCCACCATCTGCAATGAATTAGTCTTTTAAATTAAATTTTTAACACCGAGTGCAAATTCAAATTTTCTTTTTAATCTGCTAGAATTTCAAAAATTGGCAGAAAATTTTGGAAATAATTCATTTTCTCTTTTCTAAGTACTGTCAGTTTGGAACACCATCTGCTGTATGATGTATTTGATTCCTAATCCCATTGATCCACATTAAAACTGATGACTCGGAATCAAGAATAAGTGGCTCCTGGGTTTTTTCGAAACGTGACTCGAATGAAAGCAAAGGGAGCAAGACTCGTTTTGCAAAAGATTTTCAGCATCTGGCACAAAATCGTCAAAGAAGTTCATTATAATAAAAAATTTTTCACATTACATCTCCCAAAGAAAATGGTAAAATTTGACGAACCTTTTTGAATCTACTTTCTGTAAATTGTATTATTTTTAAATCTGAGAATCATCATATCAATCAAACGTGTCCAAGTTAATTCAATTATATGATTGTAAAAACTTGAATTAGAAACCAGGTTTTTCATCTACTGAATAATTTAAATGCTCCGCGGATTTTAATTTTTTAATTTTATTAAAGCGTTGTTAGTTTTGATTCGTATTTAAAAAACATTGGGAGATAATTCAATGAGGGAAAAAACGTGGGATTTAAATATGTATATGTGACACATTTTCCAAGGTTATAATTAGTGCGACTCCAAATAAACTCCTAGGCGCAGGGTGATGACATCGATTCGAACTCTCTGGATTCCAGTCGCAATGTATGCTGCAACGACTGTTTCTAATTAGTTCGTTGTATTACTTAACCGTACGAACCTCGAGAAATTGGACGAGTTTCGAACCGTGGAGTTGAACCATGACTAATTCAAGTCGCTACCTTCGAGCGTATGCTGCTAGAGTACCAACTTTGGTTAAGAGCTGACTTCACCCCCCCAAGTTTCGGAACCATCCAACCGGCAGCTGGAACTTGAAGGAAACATTTCTTTTTCTTTCACCTTCTCTTTTTCCATTTCTCGCCATTTTTTTTTCAACCTTTTTCTTTAACTCCTTTATAAGGTACACATTGTTGACGATTTGTCGATTGTCATATAGAGGAAACGACACTACTAAACCAGTTCTTGTTTTCGATCCATTTCCTATTATTTGACTTTTCTTTTCACTCTTTTGTTGGCAAGCAAACATTTTCTATGAAAACTTTACACTTCAGAGAATTGTGTTCCTTTATCATTTCATTTGTTATGAGACTTTGCAGGACTTATTAGAATTATTATTATATTCCCTGAGTTGAATTTTGCACAGTGAAAACTTTTTGGCTCAAAGTTCTTCTCGAGTTAAATGGCGTGCGTTTTTGAAAAAGGAGCCCATTAGTTTACGGGGGTGGATTTTATTAATTCTTTTTATCCATCCTGGGGGTCGATTATGAAATTTCACTTCACTTTGACTTCGTCTTCGACTTCCACTTCCACTTCCACTTCTACTTACACTTTTGATTCCACTTTCCTTAATTTTCACTTCTACTTCCACTTCCACTTTTGATTCCACTTTTCTTAATTTTCACTTCTACTTCCATTTTCACTTTTGAAAAGTGGAATTAAAAGCGAAAGTGGAAGTGGAAGTAGAAGTGAAAATTAAGAAAAGTGGAATTAAAAGTGAAAGTGGAAGTGAAAATTAAGAAAAGTGGAATCAAAAGTGAAAGTGGAATTGAAATTTAGAAATGTGGAATCAAAAGTGGAAGTGGAAGTGAAAATTAAGAAAAGTGGAATCACAAGTGAAAGTGGAAGTGGAAGTAGAAGTGAAAATTAAGAAAAGTGGACTCAAAAGTGGAAGTGAAAGTGGAAGTGGAAGTGAAAGTGGAAGTGGAAGTCGAAGACGAAGTCAAACTGAAGTGAAATTACATAATCGACCCCCTGGAAGATGAAAGATGAAAATGACAAAAAGGAGACAATAAAGAACATGGGAAATTGGAAAACAGATATAGGAAACAATGATAATAAGTTCTCATAGAGAAGGAATAATTACAAAGATTTCTAGAATTAGAATTCCAGCGAAAGGAGGGAATAGGGGACAAAAATGGTGAATAGCTGACGGCAATTAGATCAAACCTGTAATTTACACAAGTTTGCGGAAGAGCCGAGTGGTGCAACAGACATCCTACGGCGTATATTACGAACTGGAAACGGACCATTTGCTTCCCACTCAAATTGAACTTTGCCTCTTCTTTCTTTTCATTTTCTCGTGATAATAACTCTTTTAAACTTATGTAAATTACCGGATTAGTTCAGCCATTGTCAATTCGCGAATCGTCATAGATTTCCATACTCTCCTGACCTTCACTTGGTCCATTCGAAATGAACCCCTTATCCTAAAAAAAACCGTTTTCCAATATTGTCAAACTTTTCCCATTCCTGGAGTTCGTCTTTAAAAAATAAATTAAAAGTTTTTCTTTATAGTTTATTCAAAATAAGTCAGTTCCTTACACTTTGTGCCGCAGAGTTCAGGTGTGAGGTTTTAGTTTGTTCGAAACCGCGCGCATCAAATGGAAAGGAAAAAGAAAAACATGTGTAAATATTTCAAAGATACAAATGGATACTCTAAGTTTGGATTATTAACTAAAATATTGATGCTCGTACACTATGAGAGCTATCCGTAAATAATGGAACAGTTTTAGAAAACATTCCTCACTTTTCTATAACAGAAAAAGGAATTATTGTATCAATTATCAACTCATACTCAGCCAAAAGCTGTTGTAAACAAATATAATTAAAATCCTAATACGAAAGAAAGTGATAATTATTATTTGCCCGTTAATTAAAAATATTACAAGTACGCTTTAATTATACTCGAAGTGGAAAAATTATCACATCTTGTGGACAGTTTTCCCCCAATTAAAAATTATAACATTAATAAATTTATCGGATTGGCAAGTGCCTCCTTGATTCGTGTTGGTACTTTTGAAAATAATCATCATCATATAACGTAATGACCTTTCATTGAAACACAAATTTATTTAAAATATGATTATATTCCAAAACAATAATTCATTGAGCAATAAATTTTTGATTTGATCATGGGATTTCCGATACGAAAATTCAGTGGAGAGTAATTATGTATTTTGACATTACAAATGCATTCGCAATTAGTACGTTTGGAAGATGTCTATAATTGATTGTTATATAGATCAACTGGCCTCTCTCCTGCAGGACGAATTGACGTCACATTATGACACGAAATTCGCTTCGACAGATTATCGTCAAGATACACATAGTTCCGTGGCAAAGTGCATAATGCGGATCTAGAACACCCCTATATATTCCACTCGCCATTTCTAACAGAGATTCGATTTAATATTATGCACATATAACAGTGTATGTATACAGTCTGCCTTAATTTACAGCTCAATACTTGATAAAAGTGAATATGGTGTTAATAATAATTTTACTCGCAGTGATTCCACCGTATTGAACGCAAAAATGGAAATTTAATTTGAATTTGGCGCGCTTTTGCCCTCTACAGGGACGCCTGCGAAGTAACCAGAGCGAAACTTCCAAAGCGTCACTAAAGAGGGCTTTTGCACTTCAGTTTCTCTTCCATAGTAAAAAATTAGTCTCATTATTTTTTTTTGGAAAAATAAGAAAAACAGTAATAGTAATGGTAGTAAAATTAGATTATTTTTTATCAGAAAAAGGATGATTTGAATAAGTCATCTATTATCGGATAACTTTCCTTAAATTCTGACCCTTTGGAACGTTTCTGTTTCTACAAAAGAAGAATCT
The DNA here is from genome assembly GCA_001855655.1 of Leptopilina clavipes. NCBI lineage: Eukaryota > Metazoa > Arthropoda > Insecta > Hymenoptera > Figitidae > Leptopilina > Leptopilina clavipes. The sequence goes on from JUFY01007359.1 coordinate 14,619, forward strand.
TCACAATGAAAATGATAAATGCAATTTCAAATGTTACAAGAGAAAGACAAGACCAAAATTATGTGTACCTATAAAATTGTATGTGACAAAAGATGATTGAATTGCGGACAAAGAATGTTTTTATGAAATAAAAGCAGCATGCTTGTAATCGTAGGAAATATGCAAGTATAACGAGCGACACATAACAACACAAAGGGTGACATATCTTTGTAAAGATTAAAGAGCCATAAAAGCTTAAGTAGATCGTATTGTCTTCTATATACTGCATACAATCCACTGTATATTCCATTAAATGCGAAATGTCCGTTTCATTATATCAAAATTTAATATAGAGCGTAATTTACAGATTTTGTAAAAAAACATTTTTTTATTATACACACCAGGACTAATTTGTTTTTCTGTTCTTCAGAATTGTTAGGTAAAGATTTTATACAAAAATTTTCTATTTTGAAGATCTCCTGTTCCACCTTTGTTGAAAACAAATTATTATTTTGTAGATCGTTCCTAGTTTGTGAAAGTCATTATTTTAATTTTTAACTTTTTTATTTTACTAAATAAGAATTTTATTTTTCAATTATTGTTTGGATACTCCTCGAGCATACCCTACTGCGTACAAAGCAGATGGTATTTAGAAAAATACGTTTCGTCTGAAAATCTTAAGTTATAATTCAGATGAAAGGTAGAGTCAGTGAAAGAATGGCTTAAAGAATTATAAAACTAAATTGCATGTTTCACTTTTGTAGACTGTTATATAAAATATAATTGTGAATCTTTTTTCTTTCGAGACCCTTTCTTGAAAAGAACTTGAGCAGCTGCGAAATGACGTTGATCCTGCTGGTCCAGCTTCACGTATATATCAGAATCTCGTCTCGTCTTTCAGAAGAAGAAACCATGTCAGTTAGTCAGATAGCCTCGAGGATGGCACCTGCTTCTCTCGATCTTTATTCCACTCGTTTTTTTCTTTTCCTTACCTTTCACTTCTCGCGCACGCGATACTCCATTCGTGGCACGAGACCCTCTTTCTAAATTATTATCAGGCCGGTTTATATAAAATCTTCCACAGCAAAGAAGAACCAGTCAAGTAATTCCTAATTGTGTAAACAAAATTGCATTAATTAAAGAACTTTTTGCTTCGTTTTGATTTTTCATTGGTGGTGATTGTTGCCATCAGAAATCGATTGAATGATATTTTTCTCTTAGGAAATTAAAAATAATTTTAGCAGACTAATTGGAAACTCTTTAGAGGAAGAATTAATTTTTAAAACGTTTTCCTTTGTCTAAAAGTGTAACTTGTATTTTATAAAATAAGTTTACTTTTATTTTGGTGAATAAACCGAATCCACTTATCGTCACGCTACTTTGCACTCCGCCTCTTCCGATCGGTTGAGAAGAAGATTCTACAGCAGCGTTTAAGTTTCGTTTTCGAGTTTATGCTTTCGTGCAAGGTTCTATATTAACGACACGACAGTCATTGACTGACTGGAGTAGAATAACAGGTCCCTATTTTTTTAAGAGGTCCCTATTTTTTTTTTTCTTATACTTTGTGACGTTATTTGTTAAGGGAGATGCGATTTTGTTGTTGACAATGTCCAATGAACAAGCATGTCGCAACAACCATAAAATTTTGATTAGTATTAGTAATTCAGAAGTTCGTTTTTGCCCTCTACAGGGACGCCTGCGAAGTAACGAGAGCGAAGCTTCCAGAGCGTCACTAAAGAGGGCTCTTGCACTTCAGTTTCTTTAGTTAAGTTACCTCCTCTTTCCTCCCACTTAATTATATTTAACTCCCACTTAATTATATTAAACTATAATATGCTAATTATATTTAACTTATAGAATTGATATTCAATATTACTGAAGAGCATAATATAATTTATCTTGTAATAGAAATCCATTTGTTTCAATGTTATAAAATTTTTCAAAATTACACTTTATTTTTGTTTTTCCTTTTGCTGTATATAGAATTCCATAAGGAGCGATAGAATTGAAGGAACACAGAGTGCTTCAATTTCAGTTCACCCCTTGCTCTTCACCCTGCTCTTTACTTTTATCTGTTTTTTCCCCGCTTCCTTCTTATACTTTTTTTTTCACACTTTTCCGTATCTCTGAATCTTGCTACTGTTACACTCTGGCGCCGCTAAAAGAGCTTCAACGTGCTAGGATTCGAAAGCTATAGACTGTGGAGTTTTCTCGTTAATTAATGGATGGAAGTAATTAAGAGGGGCTACAATCATTCTGTCTAGAGACCCCGCGGTGGAGATCGACGTGAACACGTACTGACCGTTTCGACTCGTCTTGTTTCAATACACAGATATTCAACACTCAGAGACCTTTCAATGTTTTTCTCTACTAAAAAAAAACTTTCAAGAGGTGTGCACTATTTTAGAAAAAATTATCGATCAATAAAGAGAAAAAAATTAATTAACCGAATCTCATTGATTTTTTGATAATTGATGTTAGATAATTCAGTACAGAAAAAAAATACAGAAACCTGAAGAGGCAAAAAGCAGTATTCAAAATTTCTTTTTGCAAAACAGAGTGATGTCTGTAGGGGGGCTGGGTGTATTTTTACCGTTTAAACAAGCTGCGACCGCGGTATTTTCAATAAAGTGTAGGGAAGCTCGTTGTTGTCAGCAAGAAGGAAAGAAGACATCAATATTGCACTGTACTATATGTATTGTAGTGAAGGAACATCACGAAAAGGACAAGAGGAAAACTAAGAGAGAACAAAGCAAATAAGTTGCTTTTGTTGGAATGTTATTTTGTGTTAAAAATAAATAATAATATTTCGCAAAATAAATTTTGCGAAAAAAGGTTATCATAAAAAATCGAATTTCAAATAAAATAGTAATTCCTGTAAAGAAAACAAAGCTGCGTTGTTTTTTAGAAGAATCAAATTCTGCTGAATTTTTATTCTGCAGAATAAAAATAAACATTTTGTTGAAGTAAATTATACGGATTTGTTTATTTATATCATTTGAAAGTTGACAACGCTACGATGCCTTTTTGCATTATCTTCACGTCATAAATAGAAAAGTTGAATAAGAATAGCCAAACAAGTAGGTTGAAAATTGAATATTTTATAGATTTTAATCTTATCTTATATCCAGAGATCGATGCAGTTTGATAAAAAATTTAATAATTCTATTAAATTGCTTGTTGTGTGGCCGAAGAGAAGGAATTCATCATTTTCACTGGACTAACTAAATCATTAATAAATAGAACAATAAATACAATAAGATTTTATAATGTTGAATTTCTACTCCAATAAATTCAAACATATTTTTTGGTGCTATTTCTCTTTCTAAATTTGCAGTATTTGAAAATAAAATTGTGAAATACGAGACGGTTTTCTTTTATCTCTTATTTGTTACGTCCTGACAACTGAAATCTGCGAAATTATGATCAAGAATTCATCTCCACTGTCAACTAACATGCAAAGAAATTCGCATGAAACAAAAATCATCAGACATATTTTTTTTTATTAAAAAAGTCCTTCTTTGCGTTTTATTCCTTCTTATTTTATGATAACTATTTCACCCTCCTTGTTTCGATGATCTTTTTATCTTAAACTGGAGCATATCTTCAGCCAATTTCTTTTTCCTCTGTGTATTTTTTACTGTCAGTGTAACATTGCACGACTGAAAGAAGAATCCGAGAAAAAATATAACTTTCTTGAATTTCATAGAAGACAAAAATTTTTTAATGAAAAAAGGCGAACGCCTTATTTGTCTTACCACGGATTGAGCAAAATGCGTTCGTCAGTGAAAAGTTAATCGTTCCTTCACATTGTGGTCAAATAAATCACTAGAATCTCTTAAAGCTCACAAAATTCTTTGGAAGTAATGTTGTGACAGAAAAGTCATTAATAAATGTAAAAGATGGAAATCCGATCAAGGAATTTGTTCGAAATATTTTACGAGGTAGGAATTCTTAACGAAGGGTTCATTGCAACATTAAAGAGAATATGGGATGTTCCTTCTTTAATAAAATTTTTCCGAATAATATTTAATGATCCGGCCATGGTAGTTGATTCATTTCAATGTGGACCTGGGGGTCGATTATGTAATTTCACTTCATTTTGACTTCGTCTTCGACTTCCACTTCCACTTTTTGATTCCACTTTTCTTAATTTTCACTTCTACTTCCACTTCCACTTTCACTTTTGATTCCACTTTTCTTAATTTTACTTCTACTTCCACTTCCACTTTTGATTCCACTTTTCTTAATTTTCACTTCTACTTCCACTTCCACTTTTGATTCCATTTTTCTTAATTTTCACTTCTACTTCCACTTCCACTTTTGATTCCACTTTTCTTAATTTTCACTTCTACATAATGAAACATTGTACTTCCACAACAGAAGGGTCTTATTTAGAGGTGAAAATATAGTTCAACTTAGAAGTGACAATGAAAATAAATTAAATTTAACAAGTAAAAATCAATAAAAGTGGAAATAAAACTGAAAGTAAAAGTGAATTTTGAAGTGAAAATTAAGAAAAGTGGAATCAAAAGTGGAAGTAGAAAGGAAAATTAAGAAAAGTGGAATCAAAAGTGGAAGTGGAAGTAGAAGTGAAAATTAAGAAAAGTGGAATCAAAAGTGGAAGTGGAAGTGAAAATTAAGAAAAGTGGAATCAAAAGTGGAAGTGGAAGTGGAAGTGGAAGTCGAAGACGAAATTACTATTTGGATACTCCTCGAGCATACCCTACTGGCAATGGAGGATCTTCCTTTTTGCTTTCTGATCATTTACACATAATTTTCTAGCTGAGGACTGTCATCCATTCAAAGACCAAAGTATATTTGTAATCCCCCAAAAGACTAATTGGGTCAAATACTGCGCAGAGCTTAAGGAGAAAATGTCTCCATTGCCAAACAAGATTAGGGATCTCAAGTGCCCGGAGGAGGCAACTAACAATTTCACAATAGTCATCAAAGCATTCTATGAGAACAGTTGTTAACCAAATAAAGCTCGTTTGGCAAATGGAACTTACCTACTGATGAAACGAAAGGTTAAAGTACTTTGGAAGAAAAACCATCCGTAACTGAGACGCATATATTAAAAAGTTACTAAAATAAAATCGAAAATTAAATTTTCCGACATAAACAAACAGATTTTAACGCTTTTATGCACATTTAAAGTATCATCTGGACCTTGGTACTTTGTGACAAGTTAATGTAAAAGGAAACCATAAACCTTGCTTTTATGTATATAAAATTTCATAAATGTTTCTCAGTTGTAAGCGTGACACGTTTCGCAACTGTTATTATACGGACTCATGCGGTTAAGGGACAATGGAATATGAATATTATCAGGCTTATCAGGTGCAATATAAACGAGTAGATACACGCATCATCATAAGCCAAAGACATAGGAGTAGCTTTGGCTGGGATGCAAATACGCACGCGACGACAATGAGTTCCTTCTCATATCGTGTATTATTCTCTTCGTACAATAGATGAAAATGCGAATCATTCCCCATTATCCACTTCCTTCCAGTACGACAATCGATACGGAATATATGAATGCACTTTCGAAATATTTCCGCCTCTAAACCATGTGCCATCGACTTTTATTCCAGAGGACATTGGTATTCGCCTATGGAAGATTGTGATTTATTGGCAAATAACTCAAGGATCAAAGTAATCAAAGCAGGTCGTCTGTGAGCAATAATGGAAATATTATGTAAGTTATTGGGCTTTGTATTTATATTTAGCACTTGACACGTTTAAGAGATATTCCAAAAGGGATACAGTAGGGATACTTGAGGAGTATCCAAATAGTATCTAATTGAAAAATAAAATACTAATCTAGTAAAATAAAAAAGTAAAAATAATCCCTCGTGACACAGGGATATTAAGGATATCCCTGGGACTTCCTAGGGATATCTTTTTTCTTCCGGCGGTTCGGATATCCCAGGGAAATCCTATGGATATCCAAACCGCCGGAAGAAAAAAGACGTCCCAAGGATATCCTGAAATATCCGGTGCTGTGAGGGAATGTTAAAAAATTACCAAAGCACTTCTCCCGGTTCAAAGATTTATTTTAGAATCATAATCCTATAATGACGCTTATGCAAGAGTTTTTAAACCCAGTAGATATGTTTCGTGGAAGTTTATGTACATAACCCCTGTTTAAATACAAGGAAGGAATTTAATTATATTCCTTTCCATCGATTCGATTTGAATACTATAGACGCTAGGGTGATATAACGTAGAGTTAAAAAGGACAAATGGGGTGAAGGAGGAAATATAAAATATATTCAGCATTTATTTATAAAAAAAAAAATAAGTACACGTTTCGGTGATTATAGATTTCTTGTTTATGTAACTGCCCCCGTCTAAATGCTTTTCCCGCGTGAGTTAAAATAAAACATTGCCTGACATCTGGCATGGAAAACTGGTTATAAAAATAATGGAGTCCCCTGATAACTTAATAACAATAATAATGAAACCAATTTACACTATAAGACAATGAAAATCAGTATTTCTCAAAACAAATAAAGAAAGAAATACGATAAACAAATATCTTGAGATGAATTCAAATCGACATGCTCAAGGTAAAAAAGTTTTTCGGAGGAATATAAAATTTCAAATAAAGTAAGGAAAAAACAAAACACTAAAATGTCTGGAACATCCACCACGTGAGTGAGAGGGTGGAAAATAGAGATGTCTATGATGGCTTGACATGAAAATGGAAAGAGATAGATAGAGTGAATGGATGGAATAGTGGGAGTGAGTAAGATGTTTGCAGTTACAGATTGGCTGTTATATTACGCAACGCAAGCTAAGACCACGTGGTTCACGACGGTTTTGTGGAAGTGTAAGGGGGTAAACGCCAGCAAACGGAATGCCATAAATCTCATGTAAATTTCGGTCGCTTGATTTGCAAGCACAATGCCAGACAATTCTCCGGTCTGCCGGAGGCGCATTGCTGCTTCTAGAGTCTGACCCCTCCGAACCCCCTTTTGTCCTCCCGTCTTCATTCCGGTTCGACTCGTCCCTGATTCTTGAATGCACCTGATAGAATCGATGCCTTTGTAAGCAAAATGAAAATTCTTGTCACAATTCGCATTTTAGAAGCATATGCAATACAATTTTTTGGGTTCTACATGGTCATCGAAAAAATACAGAAGAACCTTTTGGTCGGAGCAGGAATAATTGGAAATACTGACTGGAAATGTTGACCCTAGAATTGACCTTTTCCTAGAATTGCAGAATCGAAAGTTTGGATCAAACCTACGAAAAGTTAGAACTCCTAAAGGTTCCTTTGAGGTTTTTCTCAAAGTCCACCTGATGAGTGGATCATCATTGGATGAATCGACCTGATTCATCTTTACTGGCTTCTACGGATCAGATCAATTGATACATAGATGATAATTCCAAAACAAGAAGACAATAAGCGACTAATGCAATTCTTTAGTATATGCCAGTGCTTCCATTCCACGACATCCATTAATATACACCCATTGAGCGACGCCAACAGGCGACGTGAAATACTACCGTGAATTCCACCCTGACACTTTACGTTTACGTGCACTACTGCTACCCTATCTATTTTCATGTTGACACCGAAACAGAACTTCTACCGCATATGCATATATACATACAGAAAGCATAGTTGTATCACACCAACACTTCCAAAAGCCGGTCTCTGCAAATTTTTTGCTAATTTACCTTCGTCTCGGTCAGTCCAGAAAAACTATCGACTCCTTTGTACTTATCAACAAACGTCAACAATTTCCACAAAGCCAGTTTTAATAAATAGCTAAAATTAATGAAAACTATTTTAATGACATAAAAAATTACTAAACATTGAAGCATTTATTACCTCTCGTACCGGGGATTAATTATTGAATTTTATTTTTGACATAAAAACACCCTGTATTATTAGTTCCAAGAGACCATTAAGTTCAAAATAATCTATAAATATATAATATTAATATTAACAAAATTACACAAAATTTAAATGGTAATTAATTTTAGAATTTAAAAATTATAATAATGAATGAAGAGAAAATTTTCAATAATATAAAAATATTCACTTATTCGATATTTAATTTTAAAATTAATTTGAATTTGGCGCGCTTTTGCCCTCTACAGGGACGCCTACGAAGTAACGAAAACGAAGCTTCTAGAAATTCTCTTTCATGACATAGTTTATTGTTAATTTATTTCTGGTTTCTTTCTGAATAGACTGAAATGGGAAAATACAATAAAATGTAATTTTCTGTTTAGGAATAATTATTTATTTGAAATATTATTTTTTTTTTTTTTTTGATAAAAATAATTATAAATATTTTAATTCGATAAAAATTGGTGTTTGACTATTGAAATACAATTTCAATATGATGCATTAGAGATAATTATGGTTTTGGATCTTTGGAAAGAAAATATTTCTGCACATTATTATTTCATATGTTTGCTACGACAATAGACGTTTTATGTAGGTATTTGTATCGATCGTTGCTACAATAGTTTACTCACAGCATGCCATAAGGTACGAGTTAGGTAGCAGGGAAGACTTGTAGAAAGCATCGTGATAAATTTAAGAGCCACCTCGGTATGTAGATACATTCGCTGCGCGTAATACATATCTACAGTCTTGGCAGCGATCGATGCATCCTATAAGAATTACCATTCTCTTCACGGGAGAAACAGTGCGCTATATTACTCTCAAGCAAGACACGACCGATCGATTCGCATTGAGAATAATAATTAGAAATACATTTTCGAATGCGAGACTTATTACAAAGACATGGGCGCCACATTTGCGGACAAACTTTCCATGAATCCGATAAGAAACAAATTCTCCATCAGGGTTCAACAAACTATCAGCGTATTATCGTCACATTATCATTCCACCTTTCAATATCTCTATTTCAATATTTGATCCACTGAAACATGTTTACAATACTCCTGTCCATGGTAAAAACCTTAGTCGCTAAAAACCATAGACGCATTTGTCATAAGAGCGAAAGTCGAATAACCAAGCTAAGGGACGCTCACCCTTATCGCAAATGTGACTTACTGTGTTTTTACTTTGGACAGCAGAATATACCCTCTTTGTTTCAATATTCATGAACTAAAAAATTCCTATCTCGAAAAATAAAACTAGTCTAAATAGCGATTGAAATTGAAAATATGGTTGTGTAGATTATTTTCAACAGCCACATATTCCGCCAGAGCATTAAAGTAATCAACAATGATTTAGTGTATATTTTTAGTAGAAAAATGTGCTATAAAACATGTTGAACATAACCATATTTTTTCAGCAGTGCATATTACCCTATCTTGTTTCTAAACCGTTTTTCCAAGATCACATCGCTCGACTAAAAATGTATTTCAAGATCGCTCCATTAATTTTGATTTACGTCAAAACGAGAACTGGATTTGCTCACATTATAGAAATTCAACATATATACAAACCGGAACAAACAATTTTACAAAACTACCCCATTTGCAACATATCAGAAAAATTCAGGAGACTATTTTAAAACTGCTACCACAATTTCGAAAGTTGCCTCATTTTTTTTTCTTTTAGTTATAAAACGCAGTTTCTTGGAGCTTCTTATCTAAAATACTGCACACTAAGAGGGAACATAAAAATGAAGTACACAACTGGCATTGTGCCAAATTCACGGTTTTTTTGATCAACTTTATTTGGGGGCAAATAGCGCAAGGAAATCAACGAATTCAAAATGAGTTGGTGCAGTTTGGTTCTTTTGGGGGACGATTAAATTTCTGAAAATGTTGACCCACTTTTCTAAAGATAGATATACAAATTGATATTTTCCGAACTTGTGGTTTCATTTCGAAAATTGTTCTTTTGTGCATTAAGAAATTATTTGCTATAGGAGAGGCAATAGAATTTGTATTTGGCGCCAGTTTGCCCTCTACAGGGACGCCAAGGAAGCTGTTGCAGTCTCCCCCACTATGAAGCCAAGGGGACGCATCAATATTCCTTATCAGACATTTAACCGAATTGTGTTAATTGACAATTTGGTTAAATGACAGTTTGGATAAATGTCAGTGCGGTCAAATGACAATTCGGTTAGTGTCAGTTCTGTTAAATGATTAAACAAGTGACTCAATGAATTTATTTATCGAATAAAACAGTTTATATTCGTTAATATTTCAACTATAAATG